>JAPYYZ010004529.1:0-12206 GCA_030522705.1 Eretmocerus eremicus
GAGATACGCTCCATGAAAAGACTTTTTTGGCATTTTTCGGGGTAAATTGAAGGCACCCATTAGTGACTAAAATTTCAGGTCTTCAGGACTCAGATTTTGTTAAGTGTACAAAAATAGTCGCCTTTAACACTGAAAAGCGATATTTGTCGAGTAAAAAATGCTGACGTGTAGGCATTTTGACCTGCTTTTCTGTACTCGTCAACAAAAGAAGACCTGGGATTTTCGTCACTAATGTGGTACTTCAGCTTACTCCAAATAATGCTATAAACACCTCATCGGAGACTGATGACATTTATTACTCATGAACTCATGAGGATTTTCGATGACCTAATTCCGAATGTCGTTTGTCGAGCAGGCCATGGACAAGTACTCGTCGCAGTCGTCGAAGCGCAACTGCCTCGAGCGCGGCAACAAGGTGCGCGAGGTGTCGAGCGGAAAGCGCCGCTGCCCACGACGACAGGACCGCCTCAAACTCAACAACAGCAACGCCAACAATAACCGCAAATGCTAGTCGAGCGATCTCAGGCCAGGGTGCATGCGCAACTTTTTAACGAACGAATGACAACAGTCTCCCAACACTCACTTGACAAACGGTAAACCGAACCCATTAGCAAACACACGAGCGACGAGACTCGCATCTCTCAGCGAGCAATAATTTGAGCTTTCGAGCTCTCACACGCGTGCGTCAAATGTATTAACCGAGTTGGTGCGTCAACAAATACGAGCTCCCTTTTCATCGGATTAAATTATAATCGTGCAGTGAGCTTGGTAATACTGTACCGAGGACCCCTGTGACATGTCGTAGATCAGTCTCTATGTAAAATTGATACAAATTTTGGGCCACAAAGTACCCATTTCGTACTTGAAATGCTCGCACATCTCCGATATGGAAATTGTTCTCTTTGAACGCACGACTACAGTTTGATCCGATGACGTCTCTCGAGGAAAATTGATTCAAGGCGGAATATGGCCACGGGACGCGTTCTGGAAGTCGATCTGATAATTTTTCTTTCTCAGTCAGGTCGCGACTTCCGGGCAAAAAAAATCCTATCGTACTCTTTCTTTCTTCCTCACTTACTTTCCTTTTACGCGGTATCGTTATTGTACGACGATTTGCACGGTTATTGTACAACTATTATACGGTGTTGGAAAGAATCACCCAATTGCAAAGCTCTTTAGGCCACTCTAGATGAAAAGAAAAATATATATATATATGTATAATAAATGTATAATACACATAATTAGTCGCCCTTTACGAAGATTTTGGATAAAAATCTTCTTTCTTTTCTGATTCTTTCTGTGGAGTGATCGAAATTATTTTCTCCATTTGTTTACTATTTTTATCATTCAAGAGTCTCGGGAAGATGAACACCATTGTTTCATTGCAAAAACAGATGCCCATTCAGTTTTATATTAGGCTAGGAATAGTATTGCCTTATGACAAACGCTAATTACTTTTTATGACAAATGAAAAAAAAAAATGACGTAACCATTGAAGGTTGCTATAATGACGGAAGATTTCGTTTGCACGAAATGAATGAGGACGAAGTATCAAGAGAAAGATAGGTCTTATCTTAGACGATATTTCAATCCTTCGATAGAATGTGATGTCAACATGTATGATGTTGAAATTCGCCGAAATTGATATAATCTGATAGCAAAATATCATAGACCGAGTTTCAAGCAATTCCGCATGCCTTCAAGCAATTTTAATTTCTTATTTTTGATTTTTCTTTATTGCAATTTTTCGAGGTTTACAAATCGCACCTTGAACCAAGAAAACTCGCGTCATCATCGTAGTTATGATTTCTATACGGGAACCCGGAAAAATTTGTGAATTTATTGGTTAAGATAAAGTCAAATTATATATAAAAAATAATCAAATGCGCATGTAACAACAGAAACGCAAGTTTCATAGTGCAACATACACCTCCCTTCAATATTCACAACGCAAAAGTTATGACTTTTTCTCTGTGGGGACATTTTTTTGCGTAATTGATTGAGCGCGCTCGAAAGAGAGTTCAAGGAGATGAATGTTCATCAAGGTTTTAGTTTGATTGTGTTGATTATATCTCAGCTCAACAAATCAGCAAGAATGACTTATTCTTGTTGATGAATTGTATATGGGCGATTGATTGAAACGATTGTGTTACATTTTCACCTACGTAAGCACAAAATTCAAGCGCTAGTAATATCCACTAAATATGGATGAATCATTCCAAGCCATCGTGTGATTATCTGCTACAATTAGACAGTTGACGAGCAGAAAGTAAACGATAACTTCATTACAATCTCAACCTTTATCGTCTTCGTCTTATCACTTGAATAAGTACAGTACTCTGTTCTAACGATCACCAAACAATTCTAATGTTTAGTAACTTTTTGTTTCATCAAATAAAGTTTGTTAAAGACTATTCAAAATAAATGTAGGAACTTCATACTGATAAGGAATTTTGATCACATCGCCTTCAGCATTTGTCATAACTTCTTTTTTCTGTGGGTATCTACTTGCACCTGTCAGTTTCGCGCGAACACTGTCGCGTTACTTTAGTCTATTCAACTTACTTACTTTCACTGTATTATGTATCCAAAACCCTTAACAAAAGCCAAAAGTAAGATTTTATTTTAAAATTGTAAAAAATTATAAAAAAAGACCAAAATGGGTTATGAAATACACACAAAAATATGATTGAGTATCAAGCCCCGCTTTCTCGATTTGAAGCGATTAATTTACTCCTCAAACTTTGATGGATTAATAAGCCATCGTCAAGAAACATCAAAAGAATGCAAAACGTCTCGTATAATCTGCTGTACAATAGACCGAATACTTGCATATATCTAGAGATGACATTTACATAATGATATATCGATGTGATTTGATCAGTGAAGCGAAAGTTCGTAATGAAAGCCTTTTTCCTAGTATTATGTAAACAATGGGCATGTAGAATGAATCTTTGTCATCTGTATTCCATGTATGCATATACTTCGTGTTAGAGTGCTTGCAGAAAAAATAAGTGGATTTGAACCGAGTTTAATGTTTATTATAATGTAGAGGGTACATAAAAGATACAAATAGCTGAGGATGACCAATTTAGAGGCAATCTTGTGCATGATTATAACATAATAGTGATATTATCACGAAAAAAATATCTCGATGAAAAGCATTGTGATCAACTCGATATATAACAAATAGACTCTTCAGTAGATACATTACGTACAAACTGGAATCTATCTTATTTAAGCATCGTCGTTCGTAGATGAAGATAAGAATTACATATATTACCACAATTTTGATGTTGCCTCTGTTTGATGCTATCAAGCTGGAGGAAAACGGAATTTTAATGACTTCGAGAAAATAACATTTCAGACCTGAAAATCCACCACTGCTAAATTTTTTACGACAGAAAAAGTATCCCGTGAATTTGATAAAATCCATTTTCAGGTCAGCGAGTGATTTCTTGTTGCGTGAAGAGTTTCTTAATACCTTGGCAAATCAAATTGAAGAAGAGATGATGAATGAAAGAATGTTTTCGCAATCTAATGAGAAGCAATAATGAAGATTAACAATATTCTGCCACTTCTTTCTGAGAAAATCGATATTTTAGTTCCATAATTAACGGGAACAGTAGTCGAAGGATTTAGGGTTGTGACCAATAAGAAGACCACCCGTTTCTGGGCTTCTCCCCAGACTTTTCGAATAATCGTGCACGACAAAAAGTAATAAAATGAAAAGTTTCCCATTAGTAATGAAGCATGGCCATCTCAATCAAAATGTCCAAAGTATATAATCGAGGAAGCGTTAAGATCTCATACTTTCCGCAATGCACTCCAAATCGGCTGCTGCATTGTATCTCAAGCTAGATACCGGGATGAAGTGATAAATTTTTCCCTCGAAAACAATAGTGATACTTGAGTGAACTAAATCTCATTGGGGATTTTGTCTCATTTAAGCAGCTCAACCAAGTTTTAGAGTGAGTATGAGGTTTTTCACAAGTGCTTGGTCGGCAGGAAGTTTTCTTCTGCGGACCAAGCACTTGTGACCAAATACTTTGGCAATCTCTCCGATAAAGTTCTTCAATTTCCTTTTGGAATCGATTATCACTTCCGTGCGACTATCACGATAATTCCAAAGACGATTCGGAACTAGAAAATACAGAGCATTACGAACTCTAACTAGATAGCACGCAAATGTGGACATATTCTGGGAAAATTTTACCCTAAAGAAAAAATGTCTCTACAACTCACCGAGCCCAGACAGATACCGTTGAACACGTTGAGTGGCGTTGAAACGAGAATTTAAATCCAAAAGTGAAATCTCATTGCCTTCCAATTTCTTGAAGTTACGTAGCTATCATTCAAAAGGCTTGGTTAGCACCGTAGACGATGGAACTACTCAAGCAAGAGTTGCGAGCTGATTGGAGGGCAATGAAAGAGAACTACACAAGTGACTTTCTCTAGAGGCTGTTATAATTTCAATTGAGAGCGCGTGAATATTTCAAAATTATTGAATAAACATGTTCGTGTCTGAGAGAATTCACAGTGGTTGGATTGGATCTTATATGTTCTAACTGAATCATGGCACCGATAAACAGCGTTTTAATTTTGTCCTTTAATGGATCGTTACTTCATGTGCCTTTTAAGTGGATAGTTCTTGTTTCAATCTAAAGGAAGGGAAAGTTTTGACAGAGATTTACGACGTCACAGTTAATAGATGATTTATTAATCCAAGATGCACTCATAAATGTCAATTCCCGAAATACGAGCTAGAGAGTGTAGTTATTCTAAATATCGTGGTCGAGTGATTGTTTGTCATTCATCGAGTGAAATCAGTCCTTATGATAATAATGTATATGAGCCTGAAAAATTACGAAAGAGATTTTTGAATCGATATCCTTATACATTCTTATTTTCCTATGAAAACCAATCAGAATAAATGACTGGCGAATTTTTCAGAATATTCATTCAGGGATGAAACTGTAAGTCAGCGAAGGTGAATTTTCGGGACTTTCAACTGAATGGAAACGATAAAAGGCAGGAATTTTAGAGTGAGGGATAGTTGCGATTTTATTGTAGAAGTATGATGTACTGCATATAATCTTGAGAATGCTGAATAACTAGTAAGCAAGTATTAAAAGTTGCAAAGTCCGGTTCAAGGACATTTTTCGAAAGATAGGTCGTACACAGTAGTTTTCTTAAGATTTTCTTTAACCACTCGTGAATTATACAAAAGCTTACGTAAGATGGAAAATGATAAAAAACGCAAATGAAACTCCAAATCAGTCTATGTATATTGTAGCTTGTGTAGTTCATATACATTTCTAGATGTACGAGTGTCACACATAAATATAGATGAAATCAGTAAGAGACGGTGAGAATGCAAGATTCAACTTTATGATGGAAACTGATGAACCAGTAATATAATAAGCTAATGATAATGATCGAAACAATTACTTTCTCATACTTTGCCTTCATAGTACAAAGAGGAATGGCCATATTATCACTTGGGTCTAAACATCATGTACTGTATGTGTCTCGGTATGCGTGCACCTTGGCCAATTATCGGAATTTTCCTATTCATGTGGAAAAAACTAAGGAAATTCATCATGAAAGACTTTTGTTGATTTTGAGAATTAATGCGTTGAAAGATCAAATGATTTTTATGAAGCGACGTCTGTGTGGGCATAACTGAGAACACAGATGATCGCAGTTATGATTGTACTTGTGCTTGATTAGTTTCTTGAATTTTAACGGACATTATTCAAGCATGACATGTATAGAAAGAAAATGAAATGTAATGCTTTGTGAAGCAATGAATGATGAAGGGAGAAACTACCTGTACTCACGTAGAGTAATGGCTGTAAATGCAATAAAAGAATTTTAATGTCGCGGAAATTGTGAATGGTTGGACTATAAATTGCGTCGAGATTTTTCATGAAATTGTCTGTAATACTCCAAAAGAGAAGTTTATATTGATTTTGCTGAAAGTAAATCATGTGTGGCGTGTAGGCGTGTATATGGTCTGACGACTCGTGGAAGTGTGCAAAAATTGTCCGGTGTTTTTTCACTACCCATAAACTTGTAGCTATACAAATTTATTCACATACGCATTATTAATGTTTGTAACTAGAGTCATGAAAAAACCACACTACTCAAAAGTAGAGTCAGATCTGTATGTTGAAATCGTAACGAGAGCAAGAATGCATAAGCGTTTAAATGTGTAAGTATAAAAAGCAGTAAGAGATTGAATTGATATATCGTTATCTGAGGATCCCCAATAATAGTGTAATTCAAAGTATGAAAATGGAAAAAATAGTGCACAGAAAATTTGAAAAAATGAAGAAATAATAAATTGATATCGACGGATACCACCTCTCTTCTTTAATCCATTCTATTACATAACATGATCCCCGTTTTCTGTAAAAGCGATACGTTATTTTCGAAAGAAAATTTGCATCCTCATTAGTCAAGATTAAATCAAAATGATGAAATATACAATGCAATCGCATCTCATCAAATCAAACTCAAAAATAATCATTGGTCCGGTTGTAAATACGTGTAAGAGGTGCATTTCGACCATCAAATCAATGAAAGTTTCCTTGGATAATATCGTATTTTGGGCGATGCACGACGAGATAGTGGTTCATCGGTGTTCATCACTCCCTATTGAGAGGCAAAACAAAAAAACCCCGGCTATTACAGTTCATAGAATTATCTTCTTGACCCTCATTTCTCAGAAACAGAGAAAACGGGGTTCTGAATGAACCTGTAAAACCTTACCTCCAGTTGAATACAAGTGTCTACGTGAGCGAAAAATTGTGTGGAGTGGTCTGAAGCTTTCCCGGCGAAATGCAAGGTCATAACTCTAGGAACCTGCAAGTTTCCGTGATAATCCACTCATACATTCAAAGAAGAATCATATTCGTGCGTTGGTGGTGCACGTGCGCAGCTGCGGATCGATGGTTTGAGGAGAAAGTAAGCAGTTATGGTTGCTATACTCCTCCATTTAATTATGCCACTCGAACCAATACTGCGCTGCAACAATTACTTATGTACATGCAGTACATGCACTACGGGCCCGATGGGGGGGGGGGAGGGGGAGCAGCTGATCCGTTTCATTGTAAAGAAAGTTTGTTTGAGCTTTCAGCACGGTGAGCTTGAAAGTACGATAGGTTTGATGAAAATGACAACGAAAAACGCGCATGTGGTGATCTTTAGGTACTCAGACTGAGATAAAATCATTTTGAATCAAAATCTTATCGGTTCATACCTCAAAATGCGAGCTTTCACTATATTTGCGTTTTAAGCTATTGAGCCGTGAATGGGCGGAATTCATCTCTTTTTTCCGGGCTCGCTCTTCGGCGTTAAAAAGTGCTCTGAAAAGATTCAAACTGTACATAATCGACGCAGAGTTATCCGAAGTTTCAGAATATGTTTTTATGATTCCCGTCGGTGTGATCCTGAAGAGTTACAATGAAGTTTTCGGCAAGAAAGTCGATTTTTTCGATACAAAATTTTCTTCAATCCTCGAATTCGCATCAAAAACAGCGATTAACGCTTTTATAAAACCTGTGAATATGGCATCCGTGGACTGTAAACTTGAGAATCCTTACCTTTGATACATCAAAATTTGCGTCACTGGAGCTCAAATCCAGCTTGGGGAACAAGAAGTTTTCGTCGCGTGTTCCTATCATGCGTATAAGCCATCCTTTTTCCGGGTTCGTTTTTCGGCATCGAATGGTGCTTGAAAAAAATTCAAACTGTATGTACATAGTTAACGCAAAATTGTCTGGACTTTCAGAATATGTCGTCAGAATTCCCGTTAGATGTGAACCGAAAGAGTTGCAATCGATTTGTTAACGAAACAGTCGATTTTTTCTCTCAACAAATTATTTGTCACGCGTTTTTGTATTGCGCGTACTTGGCCTCCGTCTTCGTCGCGCTTGCTTTCAAGTTGATAATAAGTATCGGAATGGTTCTCAAACAAACGTATCTCATGGAAAATTTTGTAAACTTTTGAATGATTCTGCCGGAATCACTTTGAGATGCAATCGCGAAGAACTATGTTCGGCTTTTTATGGGAAAGAATGGGTATTCTAACCCAGAAATCCCCTCAAATCACAGATTTTACGTCAAAAGTCAAGTCATACGCTCATCTGAAGTGATGTATCAGTTTCGAATCTACGGGTCTGAAACTTTATGAATGATGAACTAGTTATATTGGGATCGAGGCCGATGAAGTCAATAGGGTTCTCAACGATCAGTGAGACCAAGAAAAGTTGAAAAGATCCGTACGTGGTACGGGTCCGTGCTTCGGGCTTAATTTACTTTATTTCAGAGCCATACCGACTTCATCGGTCTTATTCCCGATATGACTAGTCCATCATCCTTGAAGTTTCAGATCCGTGGAATCGAAATCGAGACTTGAGACGAGCGTACGACTCGACTTTTGACGTACAGCCCTTGATTTGAGGGCAGTTCTCAACCAACATACCCGTTTTCCCCACAAAAAGTCGAACATAGCTCTCCAGGATTGCATTGGGAAGTGATTGTGACAAAGTTATTCGAAATTATGGACGAATTGACATTAGACACATTTGTTTGAGAACCATCCCGAAACTCATTATCAACTTGAAATCAAGCGCGACGAGAACGCCAGCCGTATACGCATCATACAGAAACACGTGACGAATAATTTTTGCATTTCAAGCTCTATTTCGGCTCCGGTGCGGTCAATTTTTATGTATCAAGATTAAGAATCTGAAAGTTCAGAGTCCATGGACACTATATCTACAGGTTTTAGGAGCTTTTATCGTTGCTTTTTACGCTACTTTGGGGAGTCAAGCAATTTTTGTATGGAAAAAATCGTCTTTTTTTTACCGAAAACTCGATTGTAACTCTTCATAATTAAAACCAATGGGAATCATGACAACATAATCTGAAACTTCAGATAATTCGGCGTTGGTGATGTGCAGTTTGAATTTTTCTGAGCACTTTTTGATGACGAAAACCGAGCCTGGAAAAAGGAAATGAATCCCCTTCTATCGCAAATATCGCGATTAAGTTCCCATTTTGAGGGATGAACCGGTACGATTTTGATTCGAAATGATTTCATCTCAGTCTGAGTACCTGAAGATCATCGAGTGCGCGGATTTTGTTGTCATTTTCATCAAACCTATCGTGCCTTCAAGCTTACCGTGTCAGATGGACACAACCAGTCTCAAGAGACATTGAAAGAATCCTAGAGAAATTCATAGAATGGAAGATAAATAAGGGTCAAAATAAAAAATCAGGAGTTTTTCACTCTTTCAACTCAGTTTTTTAATATCATCACAACAAGTATACAGTGTCAATATATGTTCAAGAGTTAAAATATTTCGCACATAATTCAGATCTTATCTCTGAAAACTGATTTCCATACAAAAATTATTCTAATCCAGTGCTGATATGATTTTGAGGGTTTGAAAATGAAACGTAATAAAATTAATGCTATGATGAGAGTAACGCACTCTTTGTATGTACATACTGTTGGAGAAGAAGTCCTACTTTTCGATAGTATGCGGAAAACTTGAATAAATCGCAACTCCGATGTACACAACAAAATAATCGAATTTTTTAAATTGATATTCTGTGAGACAATAACGGGTTCTAAATCAATATGATTAATCGATTACCCTTTACAGTCATTGCGAATTCACGGATTTATAACAAAAAGTATGTGTTAAGCTGTGACTAGTTACATGTACTTTCATACCTCTGTTGATGACAAACCTCATTGTTTTAAAACAAGTATAGATTATTCAAAGTCAGAACGATATCATTTTATGGTCGATTTGATCGAACACATATTTGATAATTCCTTGAAACATTTTACAGGAGCATTTACATAATCAATTTAAAAAAGTCTATAAATTCAAATGTGAATCTCAGTTATTCTCCTATGTTTAGTACATGGTGAATCTCTCAGTCAAAATACCCACGGTCTCCATTCAAGATCAAAATTCAGTTTCCAACAGTCCTATTTTTTGACAAGATGTATCAATCAATATCATCGTCTCTCACTACATCTACCCTGAATCTTCAATATAGATCCCATAAATTCCAAAATATTTTCTGATACAGCATAGCAATGAGAATTGAAACAAGACGATGGATAACACAAAACGATTTCCTTTTCCTCTTTCTGGAAGACTATTCTTCACATGAGTCTGTAGATGACTTGAAAATGTTTTCTCTTGAATATTTTTACCTTGGAGCCATACTTTTCATGATCGAGACGTTCAATAACTTGCCTTTACTTTCTTCTCACAGCAATCTTTTCTTATTTTTAATTACTTTTTGTTCTGATCTGAAGCTTTTCCTTCATTTTTAGGAGATGCTAGATTGATGATTCGCGTGCCCAAAACATCAGAGAAAACGTTAAGGAAACTTTCGAATTTCGGTCTAATTCTATGAATTGTGATTCTGACGTTACGGTCTTTACGAACAAGGAGGGGTTTTCAGATTGGGTCACGGATTTGCTTGAAACTTTGTGAATCTTACCTTTTTAGCATCAAAATATAATGGCCAAAGTTGCAGAATCCACCGCCAACATTTCCAGCCAACATTTATTTTGCTCTGATTGTACTGAAGTGCAGAATAAACGTTATCAAGAGAAACCGATAGTCTCCTCCGAATGTATTTTTTGGTGCTAAAGAGGAACCATTCCCACCGTTTCAGTCAAATACATTTCCCGCATCTAAACAACTCTTATTGTAAGTATAAAAAAGAAAGTTAGAGAGACTTGTGAGAGAACTGTACACTTTTGCAAACTACTCATTTCGCAACTCATTTTTTTATCCTACCTACAAATGTTATCAGTCGCTCACGTGCAAGAATAGCATGTTTCTTATATAAAATGTTTTCTTAATTTCATTCTGTTGATCGTTTTCATCATTGGAATTGTTGAGAATCCGGTAAGAGCACGTTCAAGTTATCCCTATTTAATAATCAAACACAACTGTTTGATCTCGGATTCTCTTCGAGTATTACACACGGACCCCTCTAGAACAAATTAGCCGACTTTCTGCATCATTACTGTTCCAACCAGGAGGGCAGCGACGAATTCGGTGATTTCACTTTGATGTTGAATTGCTTGAGAGTTGCTTCTAGTGCCGTTTGATTTCCGGAGAAATAAGCTGATACCGCATTATGAAACAGCAGCAGCTGTTTATGCATGACTTTTATCTGCCGAAGAACAGAAAAAAATGTTGCTATGAGTTTTTGGACTAAATAATTTAAACTTCCTAATACATCAAACAAAGGAGGAATCTTAGTTAAATTTCATATGAACTGATTTCATGGAAAATAGAAAAAATACTCTGAGTCTAACTTTTCGATGTGGTGTGCTTAATCGAAGAATGTACAAAATACAACCGTTTCATTTCAAAACCTGGCATTACATAAAATTTATTTAAATTTTCATTTAAAAATCTGACCACAGCAGATTTTACCTAGGGTAAGCGTGTTTAACCCTCTTCAGAGTAGTGTGCCCTTGCGTGTAGTTTAAGTCTGTCACGCCCATCAGCTTGGCGACCAACATACAGTATGTTTATAAAATTAACAAATGAGGAGGTGAGTTGTGTCATTTGATGAATGATGGTGGAGGCATTCAACGGGATTAAAGTACAATGCTTGGTTTTGCCATTTTCTGCAATTTTCAAACTGACGAACAATTTTTTTCACGGAAAAATTAAAAATCTCGACTGCTAATGATTAACCCTTTCACGGACGGTGTTACTTATTTGTGCATTTAATGCACAAACTATTTTCGGTAACTTCAATGGTCATTTTGAAACCTTGAAGTGCATAATAATTTAAGGAATTGTGTGAAATTAAACGATAAATTTTTTTTCAAAAGCCATAAAGTGACTCTAGAGAAAGTTTCATGATGAATTGTGAATCTATCTACACTTTTAATTTATGGTGCTTCCTTCTAGACTCGTCAAATATCAAAATGCAAAGAAAGATATCTCTCTACCGGCGAAAAAAAGAGATATGAGTTCTTTGGGAAGAATTGCGGAATGATGATTCTTCAGGCTATCATCGGGAGCCGTGCGCTCGTCAGTCCAAACTTCATTCACAACTTTCTCGAAAATTTGAGCGATTTGCGTGAAAAGACGAGTTGTCGAATACTTGTTGTTGACTATCATGTATTCGTCAACTCTTTA
>JAPYYZ010004530.1:0-10477 GCA_030522705.1 Eretmocerus eremicus
ACGCTCCAGAGACATAATTTCCCCCGTATTCAGAATTCTTCGCGGTTGTCCCATGGGTGTCGGGCCAGCCCAGGAGTGGCCCGTGGTAGCAGAGCCTGCTGCGGGAAATCTGGGAATTTCCCCCAGATATTCCGCACAAATTTCCCCCTCCCAATAGAGAAAAATGGAATGATTTTACGAGTGAGTTAATCTCACTCATAAAATCATTACAGACATTAAATGCTCCCCAGTGAGAGATACCACCGAGATCCATTTATATCAAGAACAAGGAATTCAGGAATCATTCATTCATTCAAGGAATCATAAAATCCGAATGAGTAGCTACAAGCATTATCCAGAATTGCATTCCTGTCAACTTTTTGAGCAGCAAGTATACAAGGAGTTAAAAAAAGTTCCACGAGGGAATAATCCATCTCTCATTCATAGGATAGACTATCCCATGATTTTCCATGTTCTTCGAGCAATTGATTCTTCCAAATTCCTAACCATCTTCATTTCAGCTGCATGAAAAGGAATATCATTTTCATTCAGATCATGTAGTTTTTGTGTTTTGCCTCTGTTCCAATCTTAATCAAGAACACATTTCATATCACAAATTGGTTCCTTTAACCTCGAGGAATGGATAAGATTGCTTCCTCTACTAATCGGAGTACATCATCGTCAGCCTAACTGTATTTTCGAAGTTCATGATTCGAGTCATTGACAAAATCTATTCGGAGACTACTTGGGGTGATGCAACCATCGTCACTGTTTACCGTAACAGACGAAAACTCATGTATACGGCCAAATATTCGCCTCATCAACTGCATCGATGGAGTTTCCAGTGCTCATCCCACTGGCGCAAATGAACAAGATCATGAATGAAAATTTCACACCGAATGAATCAAGCAATAAAATTATCCTCAAATTTTCATCACATCATATTGAACTCGTTATCATGAAGTTTTCCCATTTCCTTCCATGAGCAAGGGTTCTGTTGCTCAACAAAATGAATACCTCATTTGAACCTCTTTTTGATATTGTAGGAATTATCAAGAGTCGATACTTCTTCCAGATGAGAGTTGGATCTTGTGAGAATGTTTAGTCTCCAACAACAAATTTGAGATGCGCTGTCTTTTGGCAAAACCAACTCATGATCTCCTCGGACTCAAATATCGAGAATAAAGCGACATCATCTCATCAGCAAAAGTTTCTTTATCCTTAGAAATCTTGAGAATCATAACTCTGAGGTCAACGCTAATCAACAGATTTGCTCAAACTTGATGCATATTACCAAAATTCATGCTAGCTCGACAGGAACAGTCTTCACATAATCCTCTTGCTAGTGAGAGAGACACTGCTCTGATGATTTTACATCCTTTCGTCGATTTTGAGACAAAGATGATGTCAATTTTGAAATAAGAAACGAAGCCTCGGGTGTTGCTCATCATTAGTCCATCAATTTTCATTTGGTAACTAGTATAGGGAAGATCACATACTACTCCCGATAATCAACCCCTCAAGGAAACCAGAATTTCACTCTGGAGACTCCTATCTCAAAATCTTACATCGATGATCATCTCATACACATTTGAGGGAGGATATTGACCAAAAAAAATGAGCTAACATATGTACACCAACATATCTCCATGTTCAAGGACTTCAAGTGTCATGATTTATCCACGCAATAAGAAGTCATCGAGTATTTCTCTGAGAGAATACATCTATACGTTAATGAAAGTTACTTTCTTGAGCCACAAAAATGATACAGCAGAACTGATTGATTCAGAATTTATCGGTTCTTCCTGCCAACTTTGTAATTTGCACAATAGTGCGACGTTTTGACTACATTCTATAGTCCTTATCAAGCTGAAAAATTATGTACATAAAATAACACTCTCATACTAAAACAATGTTGCACAATATAGGAAGTGTAGCTCAATGACCTTAAAAAAAGATGACATTTCACATGAGTCTGAGCTGAGAGATCTTAATTGTAATATCTACAAGTCATAGCTTGGGGTCAATAACTAAAATAATATATTCACGTTTCTTTCTCTAAATCAACTATCCAACCTGTGAAGAGGATTATATGTGCAGATTCAAGATGTGGAGAATATAAAGATTCTTGGAGACGAACGGGAGTGTGAACTTACAGGTGTTGTTTGTGGAGAATACTTTTTTTTGATCTCACAGTTCCTTGGGGAGAGTGATGGAAATATCTCTGTCAACACTATGTTGACATCCCAAGAAAGACTGAGCAGACGAGAGAGTGAAGTATTGATGATTGATCGATCGTATCATCATAGTAAAGTAGGGATCTTCATGTGTGATCGATAAGTTAGCTGTTTCGTGAAGATCAATGATCGATTATGTTATTGAGTTCGTGAGTAGGGGAATAATGCGAGCTATTTGTTATTTACTGTTTACTTGAAAGAATCTATGGTATTACGATGTATGTTCTTCAGAAATTGAACATCTTCTCTGCAATTCAAGGTGTTGGGTTAATAATATATACTCAGCATCTCAGAGAAGAGTCTTGATTTGTATCTGCGTTCAATATCTAATATTCTCACATCATCAAAATCAATGCAGTGAGAGGTGTTTTTCACATGTAGAGCTAGAGCTGATGTTTCTGCTCCATTCTCTACATCTCTCCTATGTTCGTGAACTTTTTCTTTGAGTTTGCGTTTACTTAAGCCAACATAGTTTTCCTCGCAATCTCCGCAATTGATTCGATAAACGATGTTAGATCTTCCAAGATTAGGAGCTTGGTCTTTGCCAAGCTTTATGATGTTAGAAAGATTATTGCAAATGATATTGACCGGGATCATGAAGAATTTTTTGGTTATTTTATTCAACCTGGAGTGAGATATTTGACATACGGGAGAACTATTGTGGGGGATTTCGGATTCAAATTTCTGTTGTTGATTGTAGACTCTTTGTGCTTGATCATATGGATACGTTTCTTCATATATTTTTCTATAGATTCATTAGGATAACTGTTAGCAAGTAGAAAGTTGCGTATGATTTCAAAATTTTTGAGTGGAAAGAGGAATGTGATAAATTGAGATTTTTATCTACAAGGCTATACATTATCGCAATCTCTTGGGAATTTGGATGGTGAGAATGAAAATCTATGCACCGGCCTGAAGCTGTGTTTTTCCTATACCAATTTGTGATACAGGTTCCATTGGGACGTCTGATGATTTCCATATCAAGAAATGTGATACTATCCTCTTTTTCTCTCTCGAGAGTGAAATTTATTTGGGGGCAATAACTATTGATCACTTTTAGGCACTCAGGAATGGAGTCCTTTTTTATTATCAAGAAACAATCATTCACATACCTACGATAAAGCAAAATTTTATTCTTAAGAATCTTTAAGCAGTGTAGTTCTAGTAAATCAAGAGAAATTTTCGCAAAGAAGGGGCTTGTGCAACCTCCCATGGGAGAACCAGTTTTTTGTCTATAAAAGCAATTGTTGAATTGTAGGTAAATGGAATCTAAGAGGATCTTAATTCCTGAGAGAAACTCTTCTTTCCCAATGTCTCTGCCTATAATGTTCTTGGAAAATTTCCATTTTTTACCCGAGGCCTTCAAGGTTATCTCACGAGGAAGATTCGGATACATACAGATCACGTCCAACGATATTGATTCACAATCTTCAGGTACCGGTGTTATGTCAAGTGTATGTTTCATTTCTAGACTATTTTTGATTCTTGATTTTGGGAGGGGTATGTGTTTGTTAAAGAATTTTGAGAGACATTTATCTAATTTATAGGTCGGACTATTGATAGCAGAAACGATTATGCGAACAGGATAATTATCTTTATGAACTTTTATCAGTCCATAAGCTCGTGATATTCCGGTTGTTGATAGGTTGCTATTGAGAAATCTGAAAGAAGGATCAGCCTCTAGCATTCCTTTGTTCTTCCAATCTTCAATAAGACCTGATATTTTATCCTTCAACTTATTCAAGGGCGATTTTGCAATCTTTTCATAATAAGTTTCGTCACTCAGACTATCCTCAACCTTCGATATATGATCAGATTTCTTGATAGCAACTGTAATATTACCTTTGTTCGCCTTGGTAAACAAAATGTCCTCATGATTGCGAATGAAATTATTGGTCATTTGTAAATTATGGGCTATGATCTTATCTTGGATTGAGACATGATTATTGTTGTTTTGAATGGATCTATTCATCTGATGTAGAATTTTCCTACGGAAATCTGGGCTCAATTCATCAAATCTTCCATATCCATGTTCAACATTTTTCAGGAAAGTGAAGAGAGTTTTTTTGTCAAGGCCTGACGAGAAATTGAACTTTTCACCCATGCTCAAAATATTAGAGATACATACTGGAATCTCTGAATCCGTCAAATTTACCAGCCACTTATCTTTGGGAATTTGCTGTTCTGATGGTACATGAACTTGTTCATCCTGGCTTGCGATTGAAATATGTTGATATTGTGTATTGGTGTGTTTCATGAATTCATCTGTGCTATACATTTTGTGATACAGGAGATTAAATTTAAGTGTGTGTCTCCTACGTTCTCTCTTTTTAATAATGTCTATTGCTGGTTCATATGATTCTAGAAATTTATCAAACAGATTGCAATTGATCAGGGCGGTCAACGACTCATTCAGAGACTTGATTTTACGGTCCAAAAATGTTAAATGAAAATTGAGATCCTTGATTTCGAGGTTGAGGATTTCCTTCTGCAATTGAATTAAGGAAGAATCAATCTTCCTCTTGCCGTATTGAGTGTAGAATGATATATGAGTCAAGGTTCTTGTGCCATTGTTGAGATTTTGTGGAAGAATATCATGAGTTCTGCACAGCAAAAGGAATTTTAAATGTTCATTGGAGACAGTCCTCTTCATAATCAGATTGGATAGTCTTACAAATATTTCCGAAATTTCGATATTGCAAAATTGTTCTTATGATACGTAAAAATTCAGATAGTTGAAAAGGATGTTTTTCAAGACAGACATGAATTTGTGAGAGAGTATTAGAAGAAATGGAGAAACACTCATCTATATGGATGTTGTCGTTCCACTAGAGGTCATCGATCTGCTGTTGTGATGACCGCTCCTCGATGAGCTGACGAGCTCGTGCTCTGGTGAGAGCCATGTTACGTACCCAATGCCACTTGGAATTCACTTGTTAAGATTCTGTCGCAGGATGATGATTGAATTACATATAGAATGCACATATAATTCTCTTCACAGGTTAGATAGTTGATTTAGAGAAAGAAACATGAATATATTATCTTAGTTATTGACCCCAAGCTATGACTTGTAGATATTACAATGAAGATCTCTCAGCTTAGACTCATGGGAAATGTCATCACTTTATAAGGTAATTGAGCTACACTTCCTATATTGTGCAACATTGTTTTAGTATGAGAGTGTTATTTTGTGTACATAATTTTTCAGCTTGATAAGGACTATAGAATGTAGTTAAAACGTCGCACTATTGTGCAAGATACAAAGTTGGAAAAACCGATAAATCCTGAATCAAATAATTCAATCATCATCCTGCAATAGAATCTCAACAAGTGGATGATACAGCAGAATTGGATTCAAATGTGACCAATCACAAATCATTTAGTTGGGCAGCAAATAGAAATGTAGAAGGTATAATTGTTGCATTCCAATTCTTCAACTGAACAGATTTGTGACATTTTCTCAAACAGACCGTGACCTAGTGCAAATATCTAGTCAGCGACGCGATTCAAGAGTCTGGATGGAATTGGGGATCCTCTCCAGGATCAAAAAAATAAGAATGCGATTCTCTCTCCCTGGTTGATAGCCACACGTGTGTCGAGGGATGAGCGATTCCGCTCCGTTGTCTTACTGCGCTTCCCTTCTGTGCGCTAAACGCTGACGAGAACTATACGAAATATGACCCCAGCGCTCTGCTCGGCGTCGATCGCAGCAATTTCCACTTGTTGCTTCCGCTCGAGTTCCTTTAAGAATCTCTACAAGCAACAATGATTTCTTGATTTGCTATGATGATTACCAACGACGACACGGAGATTCACCGCATTGATCGATCCACGACTCGATCGATTGAAGCTCACCCTAGAGCTTACCTTGCTATTGGGGAAATACCTGCACACCACTCGCTATGGGAGGTGGGGGGGATGTCCAGAAAATGTCTCAAATAGCGCAAACTACTATTCCACTTCTGATTTGTAGGGCGGGTTCTATGAATGAACCACACCACAATGAAGTGATAATGGATATATTGGAAACTGCGATCCTCGATTACAGATAGTTTGTTGTCTATCGAAGTTGACTCATGCACTGCCTCGCGCTAACTGCTGCTTGAGCCACAAGGCAAGTATAAACGTGCCTCGCTCGGCGCGCTCAGTTCAAGCTAGGTCTCCACATGTGATTTCTAGCTACAGCATGTTCTCTTCTTGTAGTCTCGCCTTGGCGTTCACTATTCCTATATATTATTCCCGCAGTCGTTTCTATGAACAGAGGAATGAGAGAAAACAATCAAGGTAGTTGAAAATTACCATATTATGAAGTTATTTCAATGAAATATACATGAAAAATCTCCGAGCTCTCGAGTTTGTGATTATTAGGTTCTATGAGTGATTTCTCTTTTCGTTCAAAGGCCCGTTTTAGAATACGAAAAACATGAGTTTTTCCATCCGAAAGAAATCATCGATTAAATTATTCAGGTTCTATTCTGAATTGATCCCCGTGAAAATTCTGGGTTCAACTTTGTCAAGCAGACAGTGATGTGAGCCCCGAGATGATTCAGTTGCTGTAGACGGAGATCATTCGTCAGCCAAATCACATCTAATATTCCCGTCTTTCAGTCTTCGTGAAATCCTCCGACTTGTGAATGTCATTCGTCCTCTTCCCTTCATCTGAAGAAATATCATCACCACTAAGTACGGGATAAGAGTCCAATTTGTCTGATGAATGTTCTCCTTCACTGAGATTTTCGTCTAAGAGCTTGTGGGCCATCATCTGGAACATGAACGAACCTTGATCATTACAGGACTCGATAATCATTGGAAGATGGGTAGTTGAATATTGGCACTCACCTGGAGACTTGCTAAGCTTGTACTGCAGTCCGTTGTATCAATCCCATTCAAGCTTATACCGGATCTTTCTATCTCGGCGTAAGTTCCGAAAGGTAATTTGTGCATACATTCTAGTTTCATGATGTGCATCTTACTGCGGAGATGTTTGGCTAGATGGCCGTGGATACGGAAAGCTGATTGACAGTCGGAACATTTGAAAGGTCGCGGATTATTTGCAGTAGCTGCACCAAATGATGAAGTCATATGTACCTGGAGACATACCAATAGAGATCGAAATAGATTGGATTCTTGCAAAATTAGTCAAGTATCAGCTACATACTGTGAGGAGGATTTTTCTGAAACCATTAGCACTCATTCTCAAAAATATTCGAAAGATCATAATTTCTGATTGTTGGATTGTCTAAATTTTGGATCTTCAAGTCTTTGTGGAGCAACATACAGATAGTTCGAAAGAGCCATTTCACCCGCAAGGTTCGTAGACTACATGAACCTGGGATTACCATACAAACATTCACTTTTAGTGAAAAATGAGTGACATATGACGAACGATGCCACACGCAGTAGAGAGAGGGGACTCTTCTTTTTATTCGGAAGGTCATAGTTTCGAGCATTCTAATTCGAGCAAAGATAGAGTCTGGTTTCCGTCAGAAAATTGAGAAAAGTGATGCCTGACTCTTCTCAATTAAAATCTTTGAAACGATGACGAGTCAAATAAGAATGTGAGTCTCCTCGTTCTACTGCGTCTGTCGTCGTTCGTGATGTCACCCATTATTCGGAAATTGTATTCGTTTGTATAGTAACCCCAGCCGGATGTTATCAGGTAATGTGGACAAAACGTCGCTATTAAGAAATTTCTACGATGAAACTTTCTGTGAATTGGTCCCCCCCCCCCTCACACCGTCTTTTAAGATCTACGATACGTGGGAAATTTCAGTAGGTATTTGTAACTCCAAGGACGAAAAAGCCAAGAACTCTTCTCATCCTGTAGCGTAACATATTTCATGATCTTGGAAAAATTCATCACAAGAATACCATGAACTAGAAAGTCTCCCATTCAATATGGGGATAGCTAAAGAATTGGAGGTGGGACTCGTATTTCCCTGATGAGACTTCTCAGTGAATTCAATGCTCTCCTCGATTCTGACGAGAGTATGAGGTACCTACTCATGATAGCACCCCTGTGGTCACTGAGAGTTCAGACTTTCGATCAACAGGTGCCGCCACTTCTGTGAAGGAACGAATGAGTGAATGGGTTTGTGTGTGTGTAAGAGAGAGATGGAGCATGTAGCTCTGAATATCTTATGGATATTGGAAAATCTTTTAAGAGTTAAATTACCGTGTCAGCTCAAGTGAGTTATTGCACAAGTACAAGATGAGGTCCAAAGTAGAATGGCTAGAACAATCAGTTACCATTCAGAGGTGCATATGAAATGATAACATTGTAAAGTTACTCCACGAATTCCTTGTACAACGTGAATTTGTATGGAACATCCAAATTCTGAACCATCAATATCGCTCAGAAAATACTATTTCCACTTGATTTGAGACCAGACCTATAATTTAATGGTATTTCGATCGTGAATCGGTTCTGAAGGGCTGATTTTCATATTCCTCTATTTACCTCAAATTTGAGGTCGATTTGTAACGGAATATTGATCACATTTTGATCGTCGAGATGTTAATCGAAGAAAACATGCATTTGAGTGACATCGGTAAAAAATCGCCTGGACCCAGGGTCCCGTAACCTCCCCCATAACCTCCTGCTTGCCGGGCAGAAGCTCTATCATCGAGCTATCGAGAACCTGGGACTCTCTCCCGATAACAGTCACATGCATGAGCGCCTTTTTCTCGCCCAAGGCGCGAGAATTCTAGCAGAACTTTTAGAATTCGGATCGTCCTCCAATTCATATATCATACTCATATTCATCTATAGTATGATCATTGATCTCAGAGAATTTAATTCTTGCTTGATTCTCAGAGTAGAGTTAAATGATATACTTCTATAACGGGTCAGAGATTTTGGAAGATAGAACTTGTAGCTTCAAATATTAAGTGAGTTCTGGGAAGTGTTCTGAGAGTTGAAATACCGTGTCACCTTAGGTGACTCATCCCACAAGAATGAGGTGGAATACTCACAAGGGGGGGCCAAGACCTCCGGGTGACCAAGCTTCACCAAAATTTTGTCAAAGACTCGTACCACCTAGCATATGGAGAATCTAGAGTATCTCCTGCCAATGGGCACTCTGTCCCAAGACACAGCCATAGACATCAGCATTGCCCATATAGGCCTGTGTTGAAAGGTCATGCATATAGATATACTAGCAATGCTAATGTCTATAGCTGTAGCTTGGAACAGAGTGTCCATTGCCAGGCGATACTCTAGATTCTTCATATGCTAGGTGGTACGAGTCTGTGAGAAGATTTTGGTGAAGATTGGTCACCCGGAGGTCTTGGTCTCCCCTTGTAAGTAAGGTGGCTAGAACGATCAGTTACAATTCAGAGGTATATCTGAAATGGAAACATTGTGAACTTAATCCACAAATTCTGAGAAACAATGGAAACTTGTGTTTGCCATGAGTTTTGAACCATAGATAATGCTCAGAAAAACACATTTTCACTCGATTCCCAAAAACGGGAGTGGAAGATTCCATTTCGATAGATCGAGGATGTTGATGGATATAGGATGTTGCTCCAAATGTATTCCAAGTGTCACAGAATATTCCAAAACTCAATAGAAAGTGCCGCCTGCGGTGATATTTTCAAGATATGGGAGGTACATCGATACAAAGTAGAGTGGCCAGGGACGGGAGAGGTGAAGCTATAACGGTTCTGGAACCCAAGATGGCGGGATCCCCATAACCAAAGTTTTGCTCTTTTATCCCATAACCCATAACCCAAGTTCGAGCCTCCAACCCATAACCCAAGTTCAGTCCTCCAACCCATAACAAAAGTTTTGCTCTTTTATCCCACAACCCATAACCCAAGTTTTGCTCTTATATCCCATAACCCATAACCGAAGTTCAGTCCTCCAACCCATAACCCATAACCAAAGTTTAGTCCCCCAACCCATAACCCATAACCGAAAATCAGTCCTCCAACCCATAACCCAAGTTCAGTCCTCCACCCCATAACACAAATTTTGCTCTTTTATCCCACAACCCATAACCCGAGTTTTGCTCTTTTATCCCATGACCCATTCCCGACTTCAGTCCTCCAACCCATAACCCATAACCTAAGTTTAGTCCCCCCAACCCATAACCCATAAGGAATAACCCAAGATCAAACATCCTATCCAATCTGACCCAAGTTCAGTCCTCTAACCTATAACCCATAACCCAAGTTTTGCTCTTTTACCCCATAACCCATAACGCAGGTTCAGGCCATCAACCCATAACCCGAGTTCAGACCTCCAACCCATAACC
>JAPYYZ010004531.1:0-10476 GCA_030522705.1 Eretmocerus eremicus
TGCTGGTGCGAATAATAGCACTATTGTGCAAATAGCCTGCAAAGTTGGGGTCGAGATCATTCACTTCTAAATTGAAACAGTAAAGATACTTTCCATTGGAAGCAGTGGCAGCATGGATAATATCCGCGTCGGATAGACTGTGGACAGTAGGATCAAATCAGTAGGATTCGTCACGATACGATTCCCTTGAGGAAAAAAGTACCAAGGACTCCGTGCTTAGCTCCCCTCACAGAATTCTCACGGATGATATCTGAGTTTATCATTCAAAGATCTGAGTACTTAATAAGGCACATCGAATACGAATGGTTGCTGAAAACCGTTGAGCGAACTCAGGTCATATATTCCGAATGGGTCATGCATGACCTTGACTCTAGGACACATGTGTCGGGAATTCCAGTCAGGTTACGGGAGGATATCATGTGGAGATGAGAACTGAGGATGAGGAGATTCAAACAATGATGACCGCACGATTTCAAGTGAATCCGGCTCAACTCAGACCTGACTGTTCCGAAAAGAGCGTGACTTTATCGAGAACCTCGGATTACGGATGTCAATACTGTGTCATGGTTCTGCCGAGCACGAAGCAGATGGCGGAATACTGAGTGATGCGTTCAGACCCGTGACGAATGTTCTCTTCAATCCGGCTGTCCATCTCTCGGGATCAGATTCCCACAGCAAAGAATACCACGAATCTCTCGCTTGCGTTTACTGGAGAGGATACTGCGGGATCGTATCGCAGTGCATCGAGGAGAGAGGGGAGTACTGTATGATGCAATTCGAATCCGGCCCAACCTATCGAATACATTCGGCGAACCGGCTTCTAATATTTCCGTGAGGCGATGCATTACCTCTATGATGGGGTATGAGTGTCTGAGTTTTCAATCGAGTTGCGGAAAAATAATTCGTGGAGATGGAAGCTGAGAACGGGAAAATTCAGAATGTGATGACCATATAGTTTTGAGTTGATCCGTCAGGTTTCAGACCTCAGTCCTCCGAGTGAAATTTAGCATAATCGAGATGCTCAATAGCGATCTGTGGATACTGTATGATGTCACTGCCGAGCAGAATGCGGATAGCGGATTAAAGTACGATGCGATCAAACCCGTGACCGACGATTCCTCCAATCTGTCTGATGACACCTCGAGATCGAATTCCCGTAGAGATAAGACCCCTGAACATCATGCCCGGATTCTCTTGACAGGATACTCAACGATGATTTTGTCCCGCATCATGTAGCGCAGAGAATACTGTATGAGGCAATTCGAAGTCGGACGACCATATTCAAAACGGTCAGCACCGGAGTCCCATGTTCCTGTGGGACGATGCACCAAGTCGATGCGAGGGGATGAGTGTCTGAGTTTTCAATCAAGTTACGGAGGATATGATGTGAAGAAGGGATTTGAGGATAAGAAGATCCGAACTGTGATTATCGTATGGTTTCGAGTTAATCCGGCTTATTCCAGACCTTAGTCTTCCGAGCAAGAAGTGGCATTTCCGAGATGCTCGAAAACATGTGTGAATCCTGTAGGATCATACGGTCGTGCAGAATTCGTACCAGAGAATACTGTATGATGCGTTCAGACTCGTGATGAACGTTCTCTTCGATCTAGCTGTTTATCCCTCGGGATCAGATTCTCGTAGAGAAGGGAACCATGAATCTCGGGCTTGCGTTTTCTTGACAAAATACTGCAGAATGCTATTGCAGGGCATCATGTAGAGAGAGGGGTACTCTATAATGAAATACGTTTGGTGAACCGAAGTTCCACAATTCCGTTGGATGATGCATTAGCTTGAAGGTAAGAGATACGTGTCTGAATTTTCAATGAAGTTCTAGGAGGACAAAGTGTTAATATGGCTCGATTCAGACCTCAGTCTCTCGAGTAAAGAGTGGCATCATCGAATTGCTCGAAATACATGTGAGCACTGTTTCGTGATATTGCCAAGCCAATCGCAAATAGAGGAATACTGTATGATGCACTCAGAGCCGTGATGAATGTTCTCTTTAATCCATCTGTCAATCCCTCGAGATCAGATCCCCATAGAGAGATAAAATAATTCAGAAAAAGTTCTCAAGAGATCGCTCTTATTCAGCAAAAGTTCATCAAAGAATTTACTGAAAAGTAAAAAATGAAGTGTCACAAATGGTCTTGTACCGGATCCTCAATGTTACACAACTATCGAGATGGTTGCTAGATTCTTATGATTCAATGTGTCACCCGTAATAAGAGCGTGAGGCCTTGCACATGAATGAACTCCGAGTCTGTCGACTGAACTTCTCGGATTATTTCCCATCTTGTATCTTATACTCAAACATTGGCATTGTTTTCGCGTGAAAATCCGAGCAGAGTGTGGGAAATTTGCTTCCATCAGAGTGCCCCACGCTCTTATCACGTGTGACACATTGAATTATGGAGATCTAGCAACGATCTCGATAGTTGTATAATATTCAGAATCCGGTACGAAACCATTCGTGACACTTCATTTCTTACTTTTTAGTAAATTTTTCGATGAACTTTTGCTTAATGAAAGCGATGTCTTAAAAACTTCTTTGAAGTTATTCTATTCTATAATTTTTAGTAAGATACGAATTAACAACATCAAATACACGACAATATGGTGAGACGTATACTTGAGTGAATCTGTACAGTTTTCGAAGAGCCTGCATTGAAAAAGGAATTGAGTATGGTGTTGGATCTTGGGTTTCGATGCGAAGAGCTGGCTATAGAAATTCGAAATAAAATCAGACCATAGTTGTTTGACAACTATCTGGTTCACGGTATACACAGGTCTCACAACTCCGGTGGTGGGGGTAGGCCCGCTTTTGGAGACGCGAGATTAGTTCTCAACTCCGCCACCGCGAGGCGCTACTTATACAGAGTCCGTGGATCTGCGCATGCTTGCCCGCGTAAGGCAGCAGACGTCATCGTCTCCTCCACTATGGGAGCCGCGCGAGCCGGCGCAACTCGCACGCGGTTGCGATAATCGGGATCACTGCGATGATCCAGTTCGCACCGATTTGCACCTCGCGGACAAGGAATCGTAATTCCTCTAACTTCCGGCAGTACACGCAGAATACGCACAATATCTCGGCCCAAATCTCAAGTCCCTACGGACGGCTACAACTTTATATATAAGTTTAAGGACATACGCTGGGAGACGTCGTGGTGGCCGTGCTGGTTAAAGCACGGGCAGTAAACTTTTGCAGGCCCGGGTTCAAATCCCGCCTCGGGCAAGTTTTTTTTTCACAAATTTATTTTCACACTATTTTCTACTCAATATTATACATGATAAATTCATACAAAAAACAACGGCAATCAAAATCTGATCAATTCACACAGTTTTCGCTATCGGATTTACAAGGACATAAGCTACTTGTATATGTTTTGGAGATGAAGATTCAAAGAGAAAATACTGGCTATAATTCTAACATGTGGTTCATATATTCGAGATAAATTCTTCAAGGGTTATAAGTGTCATGCCTTGTGGAGGCCACAAATGACATGAACTTGGAAAACTCATCCTCATGATTTGAAAATCCAGAAAAAAATCAATTTGGTACGGAAAAAATAATGAAAATTTTTTCTCGATTATGTAGGAGTCTTGAAGATTTCCTACGAACCCCAAAGTTCTTAAAAATTTGGTATTACTGGAATCTGAAAAGTTTTTAAAAAATATGTCATGTCCTTGTAAGTCCAATAGCGAAAACTTTGCGAGTTAATTGGATTATGAGTGCCATTGTTCCTTGTAAGAATTCATCATGTATAATATTGAGTAAAAAAAAGTGTAAAAATCAATTTGTGAAAAAAAAACTTGCCCGAGGCGGGATTTGAACCCGGGCCGGCAAAAGTTTACTGTCCGTGCTTTAATCAGCACGGCCACCACGACGTCTCCCAGCATGCGTCCTTAAACTTATATATAAAGTTGTAGCCGCCCGTAGGGACTTGGGATTTGGGCCGAGATATTGTGCGTATTCTGCATGTACTGCTGGAAGTTAGAGGAATTACGAGTCCTTGTCCGCGAGGTGCAAATCGGTGTGAACTGGATCATCGCAGTGATCCTGATTATCGCAATCGCGTGCGAGTTGCGCCGGCTCGCGCGGCTCCCATAGCGGAGCAGACGATGACGTCTGCTGCTTCAGGGCAAGCATGCGCAGATCCACGGACTCTGGATAAGTAGCGCCTCGCGGTGGCGACGACGACAACCAAACGCCGTCTCAATAGCGGACCCTCCCCCCACCACGGGAGTTGTGAGACCTGTGTATACGACCGTGATCTGGTTGTGTACCCTCGCATGCGCTCATGTGGATGTTGGATATGGAGTTATGGAACAACATGGAACAAATTCTCAGCGCAGGTCTTGAATCTGTATTTTTCATCGATAATTAGCAGTCTATTCTCATCCTACTATTGTTTTGTATCTCCTCACAAAATGATACATTAATAATCATGACTTAGCTACAACTGGAAATCAGAAAATAAGAAAGTTCTTAAAATACGCTCCGCTTCAACATCCAACCTGCAAGGAGTCGTAACTAAGTGAAACATATGAAATAATTCTAACACTAGTTGAAGAAGAGAAGATCCAAACAATGATGACCGTATGATTTCAAGTAAATCCGGCTCATTTCAGATCTGAGTCTTCCGAGGAAAGGGTGGCTCCATCGAGATCCTCGGAATACGTATGTGAATACTGTACGATGGTACTGCCGAGCGCAATGCAGATCGCAAAATACGGTATGATGCGTTCAGACCCGTGACGAATGTTTTCTCCAATCCGGCTGTTCATATCTCGGGATCAGATTCCCAAAGAGAATAAAACCACGAATTTCGTGCTCGCGTTCTCTTGTCAGAATACTGCGGGATGATATCGCAGTGCATCATGTAGTGAGGAGTGTACTGTATGATGCAATTCGAATTCGGCTTAACCTCGGCGAACCGGATTCCAATAATTCCGTGAGATGATCCATCACCTCCATGCTGGGGGCTGAGTGTCTGAGTTCCCAATCAAGTTACGGGAGGATATCACATGGAGATGGGAGTTGAGAATGTGGCGATTCGGAATGTGATGATCGTATGGTTTCGGTTGATCCGCCACGCTGCAGACCTGAGTCCTCCGAGTGAGGAGTAGCATATTCAAGATGCCCAAAAAAGATGAGTGAAAACTGTATGATGATACCGTCAAGCAGAGTGCGGATAGCGGAATACTGTATGATGCAATCTAAACCGTGACGAACGTTATTCCCAATCCGTCTGTTGATGCCTCAAGATCGAATTCCCGTGGAGGAAAGAACCGTGAACATCTCGCTTGGATTCTCTTGACAGAAAACTGAACGATGATATTGTCGTGCATCATGGAGGGGAGCAATTACAGTAAGGAGCAATTCGAAGTCGGACGAACATACTCGAAACGTTCGTCCCCTGAATCCCGTATCCCCGTGGGATGATGCATTGATTCGATACTACGGGATGAGTGTCTGAGTTTTTGATTAATCGATTGAAGATATCACGTGGAGAAGGGAGTTGAGGATGAGAAGATTCGAACTGTGATGATTGTATTGTTTTGAAACAATCCGACTCATTTCAGACCTCAATTCCGAGTAACAAGTGGCATAATCGAGATGCTCGAAGACATGTGTGAATACTGTATGATGATACTGCAGTGCAGAGTTTGAATGACCCGATACTATATGATGCGTTCAGACCGGTGACGAACGTTCTCTGCAATCTAGCTGTTCATTCGCCGGAATCAGATTGTCGTAGAGGAGGAGACCATGAATCTTGTGCTCGCGTTTTCTCGACCGAACACTGCGGGATGCTATCCCAGTGCATCATGTAGGGAGGGGGGTACTGTATGACGCAATTCGAATTCAGACGAAGATATTGCATACGTTTGGTAAACCCAAGACCCACAATCCCGTTGGATGATGCATCAGCTCAAAGATAAGGGATATGCGTCTGGATTTCCAATGAAGTTATTAGAGGATATAATGTGGGGACGGAAGTTGGGAATGAAGAAATTGGAACCGTGATGACCGTATAGTTCCAACTTTATCTGGCTCGTTGCAGGCTATAGTCCTCCAGAGGAAGGAGGTATCATCGGGATGCTTGGATTACATGTGTGAATACCTTTTCATAATTCCGCGAGCAGAATGCGGATAGCGGATCACTGTATGATAGGATCAGACCCGTGCTGAACGATTTCTCCGACCTGTTGATTTCTCACGATACGGTTCCCTCGAAGAGGAAGAAACCAAGAACTCCGTGCTGGCTATCTCTTGACAGAATACTCGAGGATAAAATCGCAGTTCATCATGTGGAGAGTCGAGGACCAGATGAGTTAATTTGAATTGGAACGAAAATTTTCAAACGTTGGGCAAACCCAGATCAGATATTCCCGTTGGATCATGCATGACCTTGACTCTAGGACATATGTGTCTGAAATTCCAATCAGGTTACCGAAGGATATCATGTGGAGATGGGAGTTGAGGTTGAGAAGGTTCAAACAATGACGACCGTATGATTTCAAGTGAGTCCGGCTCATCTCACACCTGAGTCTCCCTAAAATTGTGTGGCTCCACCAAGATCCTCGGGATACGTATGTGAATACTGTATGATGGTACTCCCGAGCAGAATGCAGATAGCAGAATACTGTATGATGCGTTCAGACTCATGACAAATGTTTTCTTCGATCCAGCCGTCAATCCCCCGGGATCAGATTCTCGTAGAGGAGGAAACCAAGAATCTTGGTTTGCGTTTCCTCGATGGGATACTGCGGGATGCTATTGCAGTGCATCATATAGGGAGGAGATTACTGTATAATGCATTTCGAATTCGGCCTAACCTATCGAATACATTCGGTGAACCGTTTCCAATATTTCCGTGAGATGATGCATCACCTCCATTCTGGGGGATCAGTGTCTGAGTTTTCAATCGAGTTACGGAAGGATGTCACGTGGATATGGAAGTTTAGAGTGGGAAAATTCAGAATGTAATGATCGTATGGTTTCAAGCTGGTCCGCCATGTTCCAGACCTCAGTGCTCGGAGCGAGGAGTAGCATAATCGAGATGCTCAGAAAAGAGCTGTGAATACTGTATGATGATACCGCCGAGCAGATTGCGGATAGCGGGATACTGTATGATCCGATGAGACCCGTAACGAACGTTTCCCCCAATCCGTCTGTTGATGCCTCGAGATCGAATTTCCGTGGAGGAGAGAACCGTGAACATCTTGCTCGGATTCTCTTGCTAGAATCTTGAACGATGATATTGTGGTGCATCATGGAGGAAAGAAGATACTGTATGAAGCAGTTCGGAGTCGAACGAACATATTCGAAACGTTCGTCACCGAAATCCTGTATTCCCGTGGGATGATGCATCAATTCGATGCTACGGGATGAGTTTCTGAATTCTCGATCCATTCAAGGAAGATATCATGTGAGAAGGGGGGTTGAGGATAAAAATATTCGAACTGTGATGATCGTATGGTTTTGAGTGAATCTGTCTCAGCTCAGACCTCAGTCTCCCGAGCATCAAGTGGCATCATCAAGATGCTCGAAGACATGTGTGAATACTGTATGATGATACTGCAGTGCAGAATTCGGATAATAGAATACTGTATGATGCGTTCAGGCCCGTGACGAACGTTCTCTGCGATCTAGCTGTTCATTCCTCGGGATCAGATCGTCTTTGAGAAGGAAACCATGGATCTCGTGCTCGCGTTTCCTCGACAGAATACTGCGGGATGCTATCGCAGTGCATCATGTAGAGAGGGGCGTACCGTATGAAGATGTTGAATACGTTCGGTGAACCTAAAACCCACAATTCCGTTGGATGATGCATCAGCTCAGAGGTAATAGATATGCGTCTGGGTTCCCAATGAAGGTATGGGGGATTCGATGTGAGTTTGGAGAATGGGGATGAAGAAATTGGAACCGTGACAACCGTATAGTTCAAGTTGATCTGGTTCGTTGCAGGCCTCAGTCCTCCATGCGGAATGAGGCATCATCGGGATGCTTGGATTACATGTGTGGATATTGTTCAATGATATCGCGAGCAGAACGCGGATAGCAAAATACTGTTTGATGGAACTTGACCCGTGACGAACGTCCCGCCTAATCTACCGGACGATTTTCCGAGATGAGATTTCAGTCAAGGCAAAGATCATGGCCTTCGCGCCTGCGTTTCCTTGACAGAATACTTTGAGATGATATTGCAGTGAATGATGTAAAGAGAGGAGCATCGTAATAGGCTATTCAGAGACGGCCAAACATATTGGATACGTTCGACTGACCCGAAGTCCATATTTTCTTCAGAAGATACAGAACCTTGATGCTAGGATATATTGTATCTAATGTTCTCTCGATGGAGATACTGGAGGATATCGTGTGAAGACGGGTATCACGATAACAAGCTGCAAACCGTGATGTCCGTATCGTTTCGGACTATCCCGGCTCGTTTCAGACCTCAGTCCTCCGAGTGGAGGGGAGCATCATCGAGAAGCTTGCAATTAGAAGTAGAATGTGGATGGCGGAATACTGTATGATGTGATCAAAGCCGCGACGCACATTCTCGTCAATTCATCTGCAGATATCTCGGAATCAGATAAGCGTTGAGAAGAAACCCTTCACTCCCGTGCTTGCGTTCTCTTGACATCGTACTCCGGTATGATTCTGGGCTGCATCATGTACAGAGAGGAGTACTGTATGAGGCAATTCAAACGTGGCTAAACATATTGAATACGTTCATCATACCCGAAATCCTCGTCCTGAGTAATGTATCTTCCAACAGAAATATGGGCCTTAGATCTGATAGGTCTGTGATATTGTTGGACTCAAGGATTGGCGTAATGAGAGTGCGTTTCCACAAGTCAGGAAAAGATGCATGTATAATGAACGAGTTGAAAATGTCAGCGAGCGATTCAAGGATGGAAGGAGATGGAGTGAGCAAAGTTTTGACGATGAGATTATCGATACCGTAGGATTTGGATTTCATGGAGGCCAGAGTACGACTGATCTCTACTGGGTTGGTTATTTACAGTGGAAATGGGTATGAGTATGTATCTGTGTTGAAGGTGAAGCGTGATGGATGGACAAGCACAGGCGGAGGGATTGAGATGGATGCAAAGTGAGCATTAATTTGAATGAGGGTGAAGATGCTAAGAGGGGAGGGAACCTTGGATGAAACTACGCCCAGCCCATTGAGAGACTTCCATAGCTTATTTGAATCCTGGGCAGCCAAAATTTGATTCGCGTAATATGCAGTTTTGAATGATCTTAATGTTTTTTGTACCTGAGCTTTACGAGTCCTATACTCTTTCATGAGACTGACTGATTCGGTCATACTCGCTCTTCTATAAATGCGATCGCGCTCTTTCATCGCTTGCCGGATTCGGTTATTAACCCACGGCTTATGCCGGGTGTGGACAGTAAAGGACCTCAAAGCTGCGGAATGATCGAGACCGGTTTTGATAACTCCATTGAAAATGGTGATTTTATTATTGATTCAAGGCAGCTCATGGATTTGCGAGAGGCCATTAGCAATCTGGAGGAGATAACTGTTACTGTCGAAGTGTCTAAAATCTCTCTTTGTTCAGGTTTTTGAGCGATTCTCGACTTGTTTGAAGCTAAATTCAACATCAATCCTGTCATGTCCAACCGTGAATGGAGTATCAGATTTCATGTAGTTCTTAATCATCTCAAGAGAGCTGACTATAAATAGGTCAATCCAAGTGTGTGCCATTGTTCGGTTGGCGTTTCGAGTATGATGAGTTGGACTGGATTTAACGATCTCTAAAGAGGATTTGTTAAGAACTTTGTGGATAAAATCAGTATCAGTATCCTTCACATCAATTTTGCAATCAACCCGTAACACTCACTCTGGGTCAATTTGACCCATACTCTTTTTTGGCGCTCAATTTAGTCCATTGAACGTTCAAAAATGGTGCCTGTGGCGCCATCCGTCGTTAGTTCGGACATAAAACTTCATGTTCTGCGTGGTAGAGTAGCCCGGGGAAGTGTCAGTGTGCTGCAAGCAGCCGTAAAAGTTGGTGCGCAGTTGCCGTCGGGTCAAATTGACCCAGTGTGAGTGATACGTCACCAGAACGAGCCCATTGAACGTTCGAAAATGGTGCCTGTGGCGCCATCCGTCGTTAGTTCGGACATAAAACTTTATGTTCTGCGTGGTAGAGTAGCCCGGGAGAGCGTCAATGAGCTGCAAGCAGCCGAGGGAGTTGGTGCGCAGTTGCCGTCGGGTGAGATTGACCCAGTGCGAGTGATACGTCACCAAAACGTCAATTGGTGTGTTTCGTGTCCGCACTCCTTTTTTCATCTTCACAATAAATTTTTGTACCAGAATTGATCTTTCCTTATGATGTATACGTCCCGACCTCGCTTACAAAAGGGTATCGTAGATCAGTTTGTTCTCAGGTGAATCTCAAAAAGATGGGGTCAGTAATTGTTAATAATAAATATATTATTCG
>JAPYYZ010004533.1:0-10338 GCA_030522705.1 Eretmocerus eremicus
TAGATGTGGGGAAGAAAAGAAATTCCAGTGAAAAAATGGAGAAGGAAGAAACAAAATGAAGCAGGTATGGAAGATTTGGGCTCTTAAGAGTTTATCATGTCTCAATCCAGCAGGCTATATTCCTACACGTTGTATACATTTATTATTCCGGGTAGAATGAAGCTTCGATGCGATTTTGATCCAACCTCGGGAGTGTTCGTCCTTTACGATTTCGTTTAGTACGGCTCATTGTGAGGCGGAGGGTCCGAATTTGATCTTTGCCGCCCGCGCGCGGCTCTTGTAAATTTTAAAAACCGGAAGTCGTAGACAGAAGCCTCGCTGAAAATGTGAATTTGATGTTGCGGACATCTTTACGACATTATAATCGTGATTTTACTGCCTCGCTTTTATAAGCTACAGCCATACGGTGGAAGCTGCTGTGAAATTTATATGTGTCATGTGGTGTATTAATTAATTTTAATGCACCATTCGACGCACGAGTAGTCTTTTTTTCATATCAGCATGTATGGCACCAGTAGATTTGAATTGCAGTATCGCATTGAAACATTATGAGTCGGACAGTAACCCTAGCATATTTTTGGTAGTCTGTTGGACGCTGTTTTATGTGATCTGCCCCCAACTTCTCGATCTCAACAATTATACATGAGTTTGAATACGGGCTTCACTAGTCACAGAATGATTGAATACTCAGGAGAGAACGTATCAGCATACAATTATATTTGTACATTCGTTTAAAAATGTGAAATATATCAGAACAAGAAATTACATCTTTGAGTACCTGTCAGGCATACAAACTCACACAACTCTTGGAAAAGTGAAAAAGCTACGTCGATTCGATGATTCTATATACATGAAGGTCATACGACTGGGAAGAATCAAACTACAGTAGTTACTGTCAGCTTTCGACGGAAGAATCTGGAGCGACGGTCTGTTCCGCCTCGTCGAGTTTGCGGGCGGCAACCCGCAGATCCAATGCCTCGCACTCTTCCGTCGGGCGGAGCTTCGGGTAATTTTGCTGCCCGTGAGCCGGCAGTGGAGAGCCGAAGATGCAATTGCTGCTGACTTTTCTGCTCCTCAGGCTTGACATCACGAGCTTGGGGAAGGGGATTTAATAGTTTTTGGTTGATTCATTTTTCGAAACAAAAATAGTGTATCGCGAGTTACTTGTTACCTACCAATTATATTCGATACGGACGTGTTTAAATCTGTGACTCATTAGAATTGGTGATAGCTGCCAACCGAAGGCGTGGGACATTTCTTTGATTAGTTTTGCGCAGAAGTGACTTTTAGATGGAAATCTACACAACAGTTTACTCTCTGCATTGCAATCAGGGAGGACTAGTGCAAATTGATCTCAACTCACTGAACTTCTGTGAAATGTGACTGATCTCCAGTGAAGTTTCACTGAAATTCAGCGATGATTGGGATCACTTCCACTGATCCTCACTGATTATGGCGGACAAAGTACAGTCAATTAGAAAATCTAATATTCGATACTTGAGAACGATATTTCTTACATTTTTGTGGAGACTCTTTCACTTGTCTCGGATCTAAATAAATCATTCGAAACACGGAAAGTCATGTTTGCGGTCTTGTTAATCGGAAGAATACTCTTTTCACATGTTGCCTGTGTTAGTTCCGCACGAAAGAGTGGAGTATTAGATGTTCGAAAGCTTTTAAAATGCCTTGTTCTGAATATGTTAACTCGATTTTAGCAACTTCAAGGTAAGGGATCCAAGAACATTGCTATTTTGTAAGATGCTTCGAAGCATTCGGAAAGATAAAAGAGATTATTATGAGTAATTTTAATGAAAACCCAGTTAGCAATTAAAGCAATGAGTCGATCGAATTTTCTTCTTTTTGACACAACGTTTTTAAGGTCATCCAAAAGCTCTACCTTACCGACATTCATTATGAATTGATTCAAAATGAAACAAAACAATATTTTAAAAAAGTAAATTCAAGCTGCCCTGCGTCTCGGTGAGGCGAAGCACTGTGTAAAATTTTGAAGAGATCCGTTCAAAGCGCTTGAAGCAATTTTAACTGTAGTGGAATTACAATATATTTGCATTATAATTCAAATTACTCCAAGAGCTTTGAAAGGACCGCTTCAAAATTTTACTCAGTGGTTCATTCTACCGACACGTAGGGCAGCTTGAAATTACTTTTTCGAAATATTGTTTTGATTCATTTTGAATCAATTTATGATGAATGTCGATAAAGTAGAGCTTCTTCTTCCCCTTAAAGAGCAATGAATCATTGAAAACAACGTTTCATAAGTGACTCTTAATTGGGAGATAAAAAAGTAAAATCATTTCATATCGAGTTCTAAATAAAATGAAGGTAATCTATACTCGTTGGAGGACGCGCAGTGGAATCTATGGGTTACCTTATGTTCATAATTTCTAGGCAAGAAATCCTGGTAAGAAAGTTATTCTATTTTATTTGCACCGATTGGGCAAGACACCGTACTTTCTATGAATGAAAAGCAAAATCAAAGGCCAACAAGTGATGGGCTGATAGAGGTCTCTACTGTTCCAAGGGGATGATGTTGCAGTAATGTGACGGTGATGTTTGAACATATGCATTCTAAACCTAAAACATCTGAGATTTAGGATTTCTTATTTTGTAAATAAACAGAATCATCCTTTTCAGAGACTGACGCCAAGGAGCCAAAAAGATATTTGTAAGGAATAAAAATCCAAAAAATATTTTGGAATCGATAACTTTAAGAAATAATATGATATGTTTCTGAGGATCGAGACGCAGTTCTGAATGAAATCCATGTATTACCTTATGCTTTGAATCTGGAATATCAACTCCCCGGGTCCACTGAGATTTTTGTGCCTTCAATCGCTCCATCCAATGTTTTCTTCTCAATTTACTCAAGGGGTCAATGGATGAGGTGTATGAATGAACGGTCGAGGATTCTGGGAGGCCATTACAGGGAATCAACTGAACAGAATCATAAGGAAGAGAAAAATCGTTAATGAATATAATACCATTACCATGCTCATATAAACGTTTAATTATTTGGTTCGGAATTTTATACGACCATCACGGTACGATAAACTGAGTGAGTATGTATTCTTTCCCCAGATTCGTACGATGGGCAGATTCATGTTGGGATCTGGATTTTTTAAATTGTTTCACACGAAACTATTTGATTATTCAATTTGGCCATAGATTCATGAATATTACAATTCCCATATCCAATGTCCACACATCAGAGAACAATCGATTCCGTACAGGTATATATCTCATTCGCTGTATGCTTATTTTTTTCAATGGTGATATGTATTAAGTGATAGTTGTGGCGGATCTGTTTTTGCACTATAATCTTGGTTGGATTAGTATGTACTTCTAAAGAATTGGGAAGATTTTCAATGTGAAAAACGCTATGGACTCAACTCTTTTAGACTGGCTAGAACATATCGTATGTCCATAATTTTTCGAGACATCCGATACATTTCATTCACTTAAAATAAAAGTAGCTCTTGCAATTGAATGTCTATATTTTGATTTATATATTCTAGTACTTTGAAATGAGATAAGACTAAGTTCTCATCTTTCATTTGGCATTCGTTGGGCTTTGACATTTAGCTCTCTCTTCGTAATCAATGTCATCGATCATTGATTCTTATCAGGCCCAGATTATCACTCACGGCTGTTACACAGATCTTGTCGTCAAAGGTCATTAATACTTGTCCAATTTAAAGAACCATATTTTTCGATTCCCTTCCCTCAAAATGAGTACCGTAAATTTATAATTTCGATATCTGAATATCACCAATACTCCATTTCTAATAAATGTTCAATTTTCAATCATACGTGCAACAAGAAATCCTACAATTTTGAGGAAAGCTTGATATAAAAGCTCAATTTTGATTATGAAATAGGTGCTCCAAGTATCGTGAATGAAAAAATTCACTGGTATTTAGTTCGTAAATCGGCATTGGAGGACTAATTTTATATTTCCTTGTCAACCTCAAATTTGAGGCCGATAGATGATAATGAAATATCGATCACAATTTGGTCGTCGAGATGTTAATCAATGAAAAAATGCATCTGACTGACATCGTGAAAAAAATCCCCTGGACCCAGGAAAGGATAAGGTAATATAAAATTAGTCCTCCAATGCCGATTTACGAACTAAATATCATTGATTCACATAAGAGGACGATTCAAGCTCGAAAAGTGTAGCCTGAAAAAATTCACTATTGGTCCCATTGAAGGTTCAGGGTCAAATTTTTTAATCATACTTTGGAAATTTCGCTCAGTTGGGTCATTGACCAACGTAACCATTGACGCCACTCTCGTGTTCATTTATATATCTATACTTATAGTTATTTAAATTAGGTATATTACATTAATCGCACTGGTCTCTCGCTGGAACTGACAGAAATTCAGCAAAATTCTTAATAATCATCGGAGAGATCTATTGATCAATTATATCATCTCTATTATCTGAATTTCTTAGAATGAAATGATGTCCCAACACATTCGAAAAGTGTAAACAACGACAAATCAAGAGCCATATCAAGATGAAAAAATTTGGAGGATTATCCTGAGAAAACGCACGATTACTAAAAAAAATGCTGAATTTTCTGAAGTAGCTAGAGGGTTTCAGTATAATTTGGCCCTCCGTTTCGCCTTCAACGTACAATTAGTTTATAATTTCTCCCTTCAATGTACACGGCGCAACACTTTCATTCCAAGTTAACCCATTAACTCCTGGAAGTGCAAAATGTTCAAGTATAATCTGACGGTTCTGGTGAGTCGGTTATTGAGCCATTAATCCATGAGGCATTTTGTTGTGCGGCTTTAAAGACACGAAGATTAGTATTTCAGAGTGGATACAAGAAAATGGATGATCGACCCACCTGAGTCGCCAAATCAGACTTGAATTTTTGGGCCTACAATAACGCGCATTGCTTTGTCAATCTACTATGTCATTCGTTTAAAGTATACATATAATATTTATACATTGAAATGTATATTGATATAATCTGTTATCACATATTTGATCTTTTGGTAATATAAATATTATTAACTCATCAACAATAATAAGATCAATAACATGCACAATTTTCTCTCACTGCATTTTCGATTCACATAATCGTTCATTCGTTTATCTCTTTTCGTTATAGTTTTGATGATATTCTTATTCATAAGTGGTACTTGCGACTAATGTTTGATTTTTCATTGTAATTAGTAAACAGCTCTAGCTCATGGTTTGATTTAGGGTATTCCCACGTGTATACGTTTATTATTGATATCGTCGTGAGATTTTTGATGAATGTATGTGCTTCGAATCTTCGAAAAGATCGAACGACACTGAGAAGGAGTTTTAATCTGCCTTTTTGAGATCCCGAAATGTATGTAGTCTTAGGATAAATTAAAACACTCTGTATACATCACCCGCGGATACTCGTATATTGATGGAAGTCTGGGATTAATCGGGTATCTCCAACTTATAGATGAATATATGTTTGATTTCCTTACCACTCGTCTAATTTTATCGCAATAATCTTACTAGAAATAATTCTGGATCACCTCGAAATCTTTATTATGACGAATTGTAAATAAGATTGTCTGTATTGCAGTAATTTAAGTGTATAATCATAAGAAATGTGGAGAGTGTCCATTTTTCTAAGTTGTCTAAATCACGTCTGCTGGAACTATTCGGCATTCAATTACGTTTCAACTCTAATCATAGAATTGATCTTTCATTTATCCACAAAAATTGGAAATGAAAGCATTTGTTTGATTATTAATTTACACGTGTTTATTCACAAGGTGGTATCCTCTTCTGAGAAGCTATTTCATCATAAACTCAATGAAAGTTTATTAATGAATATTCAGTTCATCAAAAGGCACAATTTTGATAACTAATGAAAACTCCAACGGTAAGAACGACATGATGCTCATCTATTTCGATTACACCTTCTGTTACCTCATATTCTCTTTGCACGTATTCATCCACTCAGCTCAATGTAGCACTTTTCTTCTGATAATGAGGAACACGAATACAATTTATAGAAGCAGATTTTTTTCTCTTTACTAAATGCAGAATTTTCTTCTATCAAGTACTTTCTTTCATTGTATGAGTTGTAATGTAAAATTACGTTCGCCTGAATTAGCGGAGTGTGAGAGGACGAAGAAAGAGTTTCAGTCATTTTATAATTCATATTTCATGTTTAATTATGACATACTTTTCTGATTGTTAAGACATCTGAAACTATCGTTAAACTTTGGACAGATCGAATGCACACCTCGGAGACCGCTTGCGTTCTTACGGTTCGAAAAATTTACGTATACGTAATATTTTCTACTCTTCTGATACCTTTCTTTCACGAAAAACGTATGGGAGTATCTATCGAGATTCATTTGTGAAAATTAATGTGATTAGCAGTTCACTCTTTTATCAGTATACTTATATCGTTTGAGATATCACCCAATTAGAAGAATTTCATTGTGTAGCGGTAGTCCAAAGGTACTTTCACGGGAACCTTCGGCGAACTTGAAATATTAATCATTGGTATTAGTTGTCTATACTACCACTTCACTATGACGACAATGTAGAAGATAATCTCCGAGAAGACTGCTTTTCTCGAGGAAACACGGGTGAAATATTTCTAACATACGAAATCTAGGGAGTTCCTCATCAATAAAGGAATGATTGAAAATTTTGACCTGTCACAGGCTCTATTAAGTAATATTTCTGGAAGAAATTATAATTCATTCAACATAGCTCACCAGCCTTGTCCACATTTTGTTGCACATTCACAATTAGACATTTCAACGTTTATTCGACAAGTATACACACAGTTCCATCTCTAGAGCCAGTGATAGTGGGTATATCCTTGTAAATGTCTAACCATGCTGTAAACAGATAAGTTTTAAATTTTTCGTATTCTGAATATTCACAGCATTCATCTGATACTATTATATTCTCTGCGGAGTGGAAAAAAATTTCCTACAAGTAGCATCAACTGATGCATTAAACAAGTATCAGAGGTTTCCACATCATATTTATCACAAATTCTTTGGAGTCACAACAACGAAATGGCACAGAAACTACTATGCATCATACGCGATTGCACACGATTGTTGACGTGATACCTGATGTAGGATTTAATTATGCGAGCTAATCCTACAGATAGATCCTTACTTGTCAATCCCAACCATGCATTTAGGGAACACCTTTTATAGTGACGAACAGTTTGAGGCTATGAAGGGAAGGGTTCACCTTTTCAATTTTTTGAAGAATACTTTGATCAACCAGATCCAAACTACCGAGGTGCTTAAAATTTTTAATGAGTATTGTGCCAATTAAAGCTGTTCACAGATGATTTGGAAGATTGAAAAAGCTACTGCAGAAATGTCTTCGTAAAAAGAGTGACCGGAAATTACTCTCAATTTTTTGACCATATGATCGGTTTCGTAAAGAAGTAGATAAATTTTTATTCGCCTTTCTCACTAGCTACCGCTGGTAACGATAAAAATCGTTCCATTATCCGAGCGTTGACGAAATCTTCAATTTCTCAAGGGTATTTTGGAGTTTCAACTGGCCTGTTTGCAAACCATGGTTCGCAATGTACTGCTGAATCATAATGAGCAGTTGATCAGTAAAAGCGCTACCTTACCAATATTGCCAAATTCGTGTTCGAGAAAGCGGTTCCAATCCAAATTGCTTAATGAATTGCTCCCCAGTGCAAGATTCTGAACTCTTCCGCAAGGGGCTCTTTGGGCAATCTAATTAGTTTTCGAGTAATCAGTTTATAATCATGCCATGAACAAGGTTAGTCCCAAAACTGCTCGTGGGTTGCTTCAAAATTTAGCACAGTGATGTATTCCACTAATAATTGGAACTAGCCACAGTTTGGATTGGGGCTATTTTTCAAAATACTACATGATTTGTCTGAATGAATTCATGACGACTGTCGGTAAGGCAGAGCTCTTACATGCCCCTTTTCCACCGTGCACTCTAATCTTCAGCTCAACTTTGGATTCGGTTGCTTTTGATACTTGCTCACCTCGGTCTCGGTTCAACGACTTGTAAAATTGTCGGTTCCATCGACAGCCAACCTCGCGATCCATGACATTCCCAGTCTCAACCGTATTCACATGAAAATTTTCAGAAACAGCCACCCCAGTTATAAGATTCTACCTATACAATGTGAGAGAGACTGTCTTATCATCAGGCCGGATTTTAATTTCCATTTTGTTTCACTCAGCTCCGCCATATTCTCCTCCAAAAAGGTATCAAAACGGTATGCCGTACCGGTTTGGGACACCTGTCCGGATGGTAAAACAGACCACATCATCAAGGATGCTATTGTAACTTTTTTAGGTCTCGCTACCGACGGCGTACGGACTGTGCCAACAAGCTTGCGTCTGTGGGGGCGGAGGTGACGGCGAGGGAGTTCGCTGCTCGTCTGAGCTGCTACTCACATTGTTGGCTGCCTCGATGAGGCTGGCAAACAGCTCGGATCTGGAAAACCTGCCGATCTCGGTCGAGCCGAACGCCTGCTGGAAGCCCGGCAATGGCTTTGTCGAACGTGGAGGCTGCTGCGGTTGCGACTGCGTCGGTGGCTGCTCACCGTCTGTCGTGCAGGACGAGCTGCAAACGGACGACGGCCGCGGCTCGTTGCACCATCTTGGGCCGTCTTCCGAGGCGCTGTCCTCGCGTGACGAGGCCGTTCTGCTTGGCGTTGGGCTCTTTGCCTATTTAAAAAGCGTAGACCAATCAACAATCATTCAACCATATCGGCTTGAGCTAGTGTCGCTTGAAATAAAATCCATGAAAAAGACTCTAATCAAAGTGTTCTTCTTTACCGACTGCGTCTGGCTTACAAAAAGGGATCCTCTGACGAATATGACTTGACGAGCAATTTTGATAGAAGAATGACTTCCATACTCTTTAGACAACTCTTCTGTCGCAATCTTAAAGACGAGTTAAACTTCTACCTTACTTATTGCGTATTGTTGAAATATTGATCTGTGAAGAGCTCTCAAAGTAATCTCGTCAATATGTAATGACACTATCATTCCGAGCGTTCTAAGTGGATCACTCTAAAATTTCACGAACTGGCGCATTTTACCAATACCTAGTTTGAATAAAAGCTTACATGTTCGAAACATCGTGAATGTCGATAAGATAGAAAAATCAAATTACGATGAATGCCGGTAAGGTAGGGTTTCAGGCTTTTGACTTTTGGAAACGAACCCGAAATTTGAGATAAGTGATGAGATCTCGGGAGAAAAGTTGACGCCTTAAAATATATGAAGATCATAACATGTAACTTTGCCAATGAGTTACACTTTTCTTTCGGATATTTTCTGTGGCAGCTTTTTGGATTTTTGCAAGGAAAGAGAGCTGTAACACATTTCAATGCAGTATAAAAATGGAACGTTTCACGCACAAATGTAATAAATTGTCCACAGAACCAAATTCGAGCTATGAATGAGTAACGAGTACATCATCCAGCAAAACTCGACAAAGGATGCAAACTTAATCGATCTTACGTATTTGTAGGATGACAGCAAACCCACTGTGAAAGAGCGCCGAATCTTCAGATTCGCTAGCTAAAAATGAATGTACCGCCGACTCGATCATTTGCACAACTGAAATTTCATTACCAACGTCATGTTCGGGCTCAGCAACCTCAAAACTCTCAAAAAAAAGTCCAGAGTCACTGACCCCCAACACCCATCGTCTTTCTTCATATCTATTGCACGCAGTTTTTTCGGTCGCTGAATATCGCCCTAGACACCCAGTTGCTGAAATCTCAGCCTCTCAACCAAATAATACAGGTAACCAGCCAACAATAATTTCCCATGGATCGCCTCCTGGCAAAATTTTTCACAGCACGCGATGACCATAGGGCACGAGCATCGAAAGCTCCCAACGACGAAAATCAATAGCGTCAGCACAGGCATCTCTCGTCCGCGTAATATCGTTTCGCTCGAGCCAGAGTATATAGATCGTGTATACCTATACGCACTCGAGCGGGAGCTTTCCCCGTGAAAATATTCGCGCGAGAGCCGCGTCACAAGGATGTTGAAAATCAATACTCGTATAGCTGTCGCGCGCAAGCTGCAAGCCCGGTGCATGTACGAAATGGATGGAGGAGAATTTTCCGCTCGACCGGGGCCCAAAGAACCGAAGCGCGTATCGGGATCCTCTCACGACCTCGCGAGGAGGCACGAGTTTAGGACACGAACCTGCTGCTCAGTTTGGGGATAGGAAGAGGATAGCCGGCGCGCCAAGTCGTCGTGCAGCTTTGCCTCGTAGCTCTGCAGCTGCTGCAAGTCCTGGTAGCCGCAGTGCTG
>JAPYYZ010004534.1:0-15778 GCA_030522705.1 Eretmocerus eremicus
ACGCCTCTCTTCCGGTTGGCACGTGCCCGATGCGCTGGCCCATTATCGAGTTACATCTGATCATCATAACCGGCGCGTCGGAGAAACCGTTGGAGCAGAAATGAGAATGGCAGCGGCTGGTCGCGATTGTAAAAGTTTAATATCTGCAAGCGCTTTATGAGCCCACGCGTGACAGACACATCGTGCACGCAAGCTTTGTTGCAGCGTGGGCACGGGTGTTGAGGCGGTTCCGAGATACATACATGCTGGTCCCTGGGCTTGCGCTGGTTACTTGTGACATTTCTTATATATTTTTGAGGTTTGGTCGGAAGAAAGGATGCTCAGCGTTCCTATTTTCATATTTCTCTCCATTTTATTCTATTTTACATCATGCGCTCTGTTCTAAAGCCTAGATTATGAATGAGACTATTGATTTTCATAAAATATGACCGTATTAAATGTGACATTTGAACCGTATGCAAATGCTGGAACAGAATCATGATTGAGCCCTGTCAGCTCTCCACCAACCGATTGCCAAAGACGTTCAGTCTTGTTCAAGTTGTTCAAAAGCTGTTCAAGCTACCATCGAGTCATCAATCGTGCAGGATACGTCGGTTCATCTATCTGCCAGGGTGCTAAAAGGAAAGGAAACTCAATATTTTCCAGGATTACCTGTCGAGGAAGGACCTTTGCCAATCTCTTCATCTCGGCTCTGAGTATCAAATTTTATCATAGATCCTAATGAGCCATTCTGCACCAAGCGTTGATTGCTTGCCCTCATAGGCTATACAGAAACAACTTGTTCCTATTGTTGGCTGTTGAAGTGATTTTAATACATTCTGTTACGCTATGGAGAGGCGCAAACCCTTTGGTTCATTGGGTGAGAAACAAAAAGTAAGGAGGCGAGATTACATTTCTAGTCAGATCGAGGATAACAATGCTCACCAGCCGAGCAGCTTACTATCACAAAATTTTTGGATCCGCGTATGCGGTATATACACGCTATATATCGCAATATCGCAATCAATGCAAGTACCGTGTGAACAGGTGAGCGAGAGAAGATTGTCTTGTGTATCCCCAATGCCATTTGATAGTGAATGATTCCTGCGCGTCGGGATCAAGTTTCGATTCGTACGGTAATGTATACCGTTCGCTTATGCACAATGTAGGATTGGATAATTTGATATATTCAAATTTTTGGGGTGGTACATTTGAACCCCATCGAGTGGTATTCCTAATAGACATGCGCAAGACAAGCTTTTCGTTCACTTCACAACGTCGCAAGGCAGTGATAATTATAGCGAGACGGAGAAAATGGGGATAATTATATAGCAGAACCCGCAAATTGGAGAGCAAAAAATACCTGTCAACATGACACTTGCACTGGAACAATTCGATGTCCAGAATAATTCCTGCAATTGCCCGTTGAGCATAATAACATTTTGACTGCAAATTGAGTTATATAATTTTTATCGAGACCTTGGATATTTGGTAAAACCGCGGATGACTCCGTTATCCATTGCGCATTCATCGATCGGACGCACCGACTTTTCTTCATCTCTGGATATTATGGTGAGGACAAAGCTCCGAATATTAATGATTCCATAGCATCTTTTCTCACTGACTAGGAAACCCCAAAGCCTTCAGGTCACGGATTTGGCTGGAACTCTGGAAATAGTCTCCTTTTGGTACCAAAAGATGAAGTCCAGAGCCGCAGAGGCTGTGGTGTCTCCTAGTGAGTATACTCACGATCAATTGAAAGATCATGGGTTCGTTTTTGGAGGGTGACAATATACTATCAAATCAGGTGCACTACAACTGACACAATGGCTAGGAATTGGGCATTGGTACATCCAAGTCATCATGTCAATAAAGGCTGTGAAAAATGTACTGTTTACGGTTTCAAAATTAGGGGTGCTATGACTTTCCCAGATTTAGATGCACCACTAAAAACAGGTGAAGATTTCAGATCAAACTTACCACCTCACCATGATGGAAAACTTAGCCCACTTGAGGTGGTAGACGTTGGTCCAGCTTTAGAAGTATCGGTAGAAGTTATGCACCGAGGTCATCTTGGTGTGATGTAACACTTATTACTGTACTGATTGCGTACGTTTGGAGGATGAGTAGGTGCAATGCAAGTCTATGAATTGTTTGATAAAAATTATGAGGCCTTAGCTGAATGTGTGCCATCTGAATCCGCTGAAGAACCCACAAGCATTGACGAGAATTAGCTTTTCAAAGCAACTGAGTTCAGGTTGATATTACTGTATTTGGACCCAGTTGCCATCAAACATTTGTTGAGTCAAGACTACATGATCCACTTCAATGCAATGAATTGTGCATCACAGCTTTCCCATTCGTAGATCACTGATAATTGGGAGTACGATCAACGGATCACAATGTCGAATAGTTTTGGTAAATGCTGTAATCCATGGAACGATGACACCAATCATTCAAAAAGTCTACGAAAGGTTTCAGAGAAAATTCGCCTTCGTTTCCCCTCTCTTGATGCATCGGCTAAAATTTGTGATGGATGTAGGAAGAGAATCGATTCTCAAGAGCCTCTAGAAAATCACGACTACTCAATGATCCTTCAAAAGATGTTAGACAAGTTTGTTGATACAAATACTTCCGAGAGTGAGAAAGAGTTGATTATGAGTTTTTTGCCAGATTCTTGGAGTATCCAAAAAAAATCTGAATTTTTCCATACTTCCAGACGTTTCGCGCAAAAATTTGTCAAATCTTCTGAAAAACCAACCACGTATTTGGAATTGAGGAGTCACAATCGCATTCCTGACAGAACTGTTGATATTGTGAAAGGTTTTTACGAAGACGATGGAAACAGTAGGATCATGCCAAGCATGAAAGATACTAAATGCATCAAGGACTCAGCAAATCAAAAAATGTATCTCCAAAAGAGATTAGTGTTGTACAATCTGAGAGAATTATAAATCAAGTTCAAGGATTTGTACTCTAGCATCAAGATAGGTTTCAGCAAATTTGCCTAACCTCGTCCTTTACAATGCGTTTTGGCCGGATCTAGTGGAACACATTATGTCTGTGTTTGCATTCACCATCAAAACGTGGAGCTGATGTTGGATGGCCTGAATATTTGGAAATCCACTTCAGGGAAATTGAATACTCACAAAGATTGTATTTCATTCATAGTATGTGAGAGTCCAACAGATGAGTGTTTTCTCAACAAATGTAAAGAATGTCCCAGTTTGGAACCATTCAAAACCCTCCTCTTTGAGTATTTTGAGCGAGAGGATATCGATCAAGTTCAATACCAATTTTGGAATGCCACAAATCGTTGCTCGTTACAAACTCAAATCACGTCAAAAGAGGATTATGGTAATGAACTAGCAAAACTCTTGAAAAAATTGAAGACGCATTCCTTCATTGCGGAAAAACAAGGCTCTCATTTCAAATGGCTGAAACAGAATCTGCAAGAAGGAAATTTTTTAGTGCTTCTCGATTTCGCTGAAAATTATGCTTTCCTCGTTCAGGATGCTGTTCAATTATTCCATTACAACAACGACCAATGTACTATAATGACAGTTGTTCTCTATTACGTAAAAAATTCAGAATTGCATCATGAGAGCATTGCTGTACTATCTGATAACTTAGTTCATGATTCTACTTTTGTTCATTGTGTTCAAAGGATAGTTACAGATTACATTAGAAAAAATTATACTTTCGCAAGGAAGATGATGTATTGGAGCGATGGCGCAGCTCAGCATTTCAAGAACAAACAATTTTTCGGCAGAGAATTCTGAGACTATCTCCAAAATTTGGAAATAACACAGTATTAGATCGGAACCAAGATGTCATCACCTTCTGAATGTGGAGATGAAGACTCCCTCAACATTTTTAAGAATTTTGATAACGACCTTCATATTTTTTTTTTCAAAAGAAGAGACTTACGATAATCTCCGTGTTTCATCCAGTTTCAAGTAAGTAAGAGATTAATCAAGTTGTCCTTGTATAATAAGCTCAATATTATAATAACGATTTCCTTCAGTAATATCGTTGGAAAAATTGTCGCAGTCGAAGCTCTAAGACCAGTTGGCCACAACGAAGATGGATCAATTAAACTTGTTCTCAATTTGGAACTAGAGATATGAGCCAAGCCAAAGTCAAGAAGGATGCATCAAAAAATGCACCTTTGTGTTACACTCGTATAAGGATTTCAGTATGGGATCAAGAGATTTTGAGATTGAGAGACCTTATAAAAAATAACAAAGTATGTTGACTCTAAACTATTAAAGGATTTAACCTCTTAGCTTTTGAACGTATCACATACTCTATCCTTACAGATAGTATTCATCGAGAAAATCTACGCAAGTAGATGCCTGGAACATGAGAAACAAATAACAATGGCGAACAATTCAACTCATCTCCCCAAACACAAACTACCATTTATGATTCAAATTCTCTTAACAACATCCCAGACATCATCGAAATTAATGTCGACTAAATAAAAGAACACAGTAACCTTCAAGATGCTCTCAGTGCAACTGAAGATCCCGAAGATGTCGTTGGTAAACTCTTATTCATCCTCTATCCAATACTATTAGATGAAATATTCTTGTAATTTTGTAATCCCTCTTCCAGGTTTGAAAGGAGTATATCTGGAGTTTGGTTTCACTCCAGATCCAATGGGTATCAAAAGTGCTGCAGTCTCTGATGAAATGGTTGTTACATATCTGAGAATAAAGATTATAAAATTCAATGAAGACATCAAGATAGAGCGAGGTCAATATTTAGATATCTTTGGACAGTTTGTCATGGACGACGATGAATTTTATTTTAAAGTCAAGGAAATGTACCATCTAGTTGTACTCGAATTGCCCAAAACTCCTAAATTGGAAGTCACGAAGAATATGGAGTCACAAAAAAGAAGGCTCGTATCGATATGTAATTCAGATGTGAAAAGTCTTGTATCATCTCCACCAGTTTTAAAAATATCTTCTTTAAGGAATCATGGATTTAATGGATCTATTTTTTATATAAGGATCTGTATGATCAACGATACAATTCATCTATTTATTATATAAGGATCTGTATCACTATTCGAAGGAAATAAACAGAACCGATTGATGGAAACGATGCAATTTTTTATACAAAGCTATCCTCGGTGACATTCCAGTGTCTTACAGATTTATCACATATCTTTAGATGTTTGAAAGATTTTATCATCAGTTGAGGACATAATACAATACCCATCTATTACTCACGACAAAACTTAGTATTTTTTATTGTAGTTTCATCTATTACTTATCACAGAAATGAGTATTCTTGTTAGAGTTGTTTCAAAAATAACGTTTTAGAGATGGAATTTGAAAACTCGTGGGAATATCTTCTTTAACGTTTTTTGAATTGGAGAGAACGTCTGAAACTTACTTCTATTCCCAATTCGAAGTGAATTTCCTCCATAATCACATGAATAGGATGAAGACTGAAAAAAATTGATCTTCATCACTCATTATTCACAGCGGAATGTATTAGTGTGGAGTTGGTAGACATCAATACTTCACAGCAAAATGTGACAAGGCATAACCTGAGGATATGAGATACAAATAATTGGAAAAATTGAGACCAGGCCCAATCGAGATTCTCGGATTTCAGTGAAGCTCAATTGATATACAGATCCAATCACAGGTATTGTTAGTTATTAGATTTAAATTTTTATGTTCCAGTACAGCTACGGTGATGTACAATTTTTTGTTGCTCTCATTTATTTCCCGACTCAATCACCCAGTTAAGCTGAGAATTGTTCATTAAGGAGTTATTCTTATCATGTGGCGACTTGAGGCCATGTCGTAGCCGTGCATCCGACGCGTGGGTAGCCATTTTTGCGGCATTCCCCATTATTCTTGAATCCCTCAGAGATCTGGATCGAAATAAAAGAGAGAGACTGTGAACACAACATACCCAAATCTAGAGCATTTCTCTCCTCTCTTGATCCAAATCGCGGAGATATTTGAGAATAACAGGAACGCGATGAGTGCCTATATAACCTCACCGTATACATTGCGCAAGTATACATGCATATAATGCTTCCGGGCGTTCCCGTTATTCTCAAAAACCTTTGCCATTTGGATCAAAAGAGGAGAGAGATGCTCTAAATTTGGGTAAGTAGAACAGCCTCTCTTTTCAATTTTGATCCAAATCTCTAAAGGGTTTGAGAATAATGGGAAATGCTTTCATGCAGAGCGCGCTTGCACGGCTCCGACATGGCTTTGAAGAGAACGTATCCAAATAGGTCATCATAAACGATGAATTAGCCAATCATCTTCAGAGGAAATTACACATCTACATCCTATGTTAGCAATCAAAAACTCTATCCTATTGAGAATTCAAAAAAATCTCGAATGTTATGAAAGACATAACAGTACGTTTTACGAAGTACAGAATTGGATTGAAACACCTGTTTCAAACTCATCTTGATAGTATTCTATCCGTATCAAAAATAAAAACTAAATTTCATGATAAGATATCATACTACGTATCATACCATCAGAGGAACACACTAACTCAGGCCGATGAGACATTCTTGTGACTCACCTCTACAATCCAGTTCGAACAAAGATAAGTATCTTACTTCTTGAGGATTCTTATCGCCTAAAAATTTATAAATGAACTTTCGCACTCATAACAAAGCCTCTGATCCAAGTCAATATCATATGAAAACTGCGAGAAGTGCTATTATTCCGACAATCAGAGGGAAATCTGCTACTCAATAGATCCACAATCTGTCAAACAACTAAAATAAAAATTCACAGTGACTGTGTTCCGATCAAATCATAGAATAATGGACAGAGTTTATACTCACAATAAATTTTTATTGAATTAAACCCTGCAATACAGTTTATGTTGAATGCAAATATTGGCCGACACTGTTTTAAAGATAATAGAAACCCCAAGAACCGTGGATAACCATGTCTATAATGTTATGAGAGGAGCATTCATGATCCACCTTCATCATCTGTTCCTTCCAGCTATTCACGTATCGCTTCTATTGGCAACCAAATTAATATTGACCATTTTTATATTATCTTTGAAAGAACGTTAGTGATTTTTTTCATTGGTTCGTTTCAACTGTCCACGCTGTTGTCTTATTAGTAGTACATATAATCTTGAATACCTAAGAACAGATAGAATTGAGAAATGAATGCAAAATAATTGGCCATTCCTTAATGTGAAAGGATTTCATATCACTTTCGAAGAGTAGTACTCACTTCATCAAAACACTTGCCCTCTTGTCGACTGAGTAATCCTGAAGCTGACATATTCAGAATCCACACGCTGTTGTGGAATCGGCCACAACCAGCCTTGGCCTCGGCTGACTGCCTAGCCATGACGCGCACAACTCACTGACAATTCCGCAGATGATATCTATACATCTGCTAGCCCACGCCAAAGAAATGCTACTTGATGCTACTGCGAGAAGCAGTGACAGCAGAAGCCAGCAAAAGCTGGACATGACGTGCACCGAGCGCCGGTTTACTTTGGCCTCTAATTATGCTATATATAACTGCACTGCAACTGTAGCAGAAGCTCCACGTTGATGACTCAAGCGGGTCCGCCCTCGGATGACACAGAAGCCAGCAAAAGCCGAGGACGACTCGCACCGAGAGTCACTATACTTTGGCCTCTAGCTATGCTATATATAACTGCACTGAAACTCTAGTAGGAGCTCCACGTCTGTCCGCGTCGACGACTCGGGTGGCTCTCTCTGCGGATGACACATCGACGGTCCACCACGACGCGTCAGCCATTTGGAGCACAATGGTCAAAATGGATGGAATTGAAATGGCTACACAATCTCTGTGAGCAAGAGACAATAATTATTCGACGGAGCTCTACGGAAACGGCTATAGATCCGCCTACGCGAAGTACACCACGTTTGAGATTCGAAGAATGCTCACGGCATTCGAGGAAGTTATCGATCAATCGCACAATCGCAATGCGTGATAGGATAGGGGATGTTATGAAAACAAAGTACCAGTTATACTAGACCATGCTTTTGTAGGCTTATCTCTCATACCTGACTATCCCTGTTACTCAACAAAATTGAGAATTTGCCAAGTCGGAGATATTTGGGAAGATTTTCAAGTTTGACCATCGAATCTTATAAAAAAAAAGGATTTTAAATTCCAGTCCCAGATCATTTCTATATGTTCTCTAACTTTTATTCTCTTTGCACGATCGAAAATGTTACTTTGTAATGCCCTGAACCCGCGCATAAGCTTTCTTTCACCAGTTTATTGAGGAATTTTTTCCTGGATCACCGTTTTATTTTTGGTGTAACAACATGTCAACAAATATTTAATTCCATATAAGATTGATGGTTAAATGCTTCGAATTCTGATCAAGATAGAGGGAATTGAAATAGTTGTTGTGCCAGGTGATTTAGACATGTGAATTATTCCGCCACGACATTTTTTTTGAGTCAAATTAAATTCAGCATTCGCTATTCCAATTGTGTGCGTGTGTGGACGGCCAAGATACCTTGACATTGCGTTGTCAACGGACGCTTTGCTTACGGTGCATCGAAGAGGAGGTTGTATTCTGTAACGCTGCTACGTGCAACCTACGCAGCCGAGTTATTCGCGCATAATGTAACTACGAGAAGTCCGTTATAACGGGCTGTTCAACCGAAACTGGACAGTCACCCTCCGCGGAGGTTTGAAGGCGGTATTGTGCACGACGGACTGAGTTTCGACCTTCCGCGTAAGTTCAACTTCATGAATAGGGCGAACTTCGGACGAGGAACTTATGGATCCCCTACTCAAGAACGTGACCTCGTGGTCCACCCGGGCCAACCCCTCGGAAGCTGAGAAAGAGACTCGGAAGGCCGTCGCCATCGAGCACGAGAGCGCATCCTCGTCGGCATATTCTCCAGCTGGAGACATGGGTCCCACGAGCAGCAATATAAGCTCGCCCAAGCTGCCCCCATTAACAACCACCACCGCAACCACCACAAGTTGCCATATTCCGACCGCAGCCAATGGAAACTCGGCGGCCCACACTCGCCGCTGCCACTGGACAAGGTCCGAGCGAGCTACCCGGAACGCTGAGTGGGCCCGCTCAGTTTTTTTGCAGCGTAGTTCCAAGCCAGAGCTCATCTTTTTTAACTCCACCGACGACAAGATTGAGTTTCTGTGCGAGGTACGAGGACCATTTACGCTAATCAGCTCGATCAACGCCAGCATTGACACGCCGTTCGACGAGAAGCAGTTGAGAAGGCTAGCGGACCTCTATGCTCGTCGCCAAGACGACGACACCGAGGACGACCTGGTGAACTTTGTGCGCCAGAGTCGCAAGTAACGCAAGACTCTAACTCGCATGCAACGCTGGCGCCCTAACGAGCAGGCAAGATACTACAAGGAGCTGCGGAAATTGAAGAGGCGCGACCGCATCCTAGCCGCGGAGCTGGAGGCCTTCATCGTACCTCAACCACCTATAGAACACACTTTTTAGGGCGACCCGGTAGGCTCCTCCGCAAATGCAGCGCGCCGTGCTTCGACACAAACAACCGATACCGAGACACCGAGTGCAAACCAGGTCCAGCAACACTCCTCCTCTCCGAGTGCCTTGGGTGCTGGTGTCGACCACGTTGGTGCTGACCTCAATAGTCCGGTCTCAATACAGATCAACCTGGCCACCTCCAGCGTTGACGTATCGCGCCCAACAACGACGCAGGTGGCTGCAACTGTGACCTCCGGCACCTACCAAGCCGAACACGCTTCCCCTGCAAGCGCAGTAGGAGATCGATCAACAGCCCTGTCCCGCCGCAGGTCAACATGGAAACCGACGACATTAGCGCACTCCGCTCGAAACCAGCGCGCGCGGCGCCTACGATGATCTCTAGTGCTCACCGAACAAGGCAACCGTCATCTGCGGCAATCGCAAGAAACGACGACGTCGGAGCCGAGCTTGCTGAGCCGGACTCGCCCTGTTCAAACTGGCAGCCTGGACTCTGCACCGACGCGATACCCGAGCACCAAGGCGGAAACGTGGCCTAGACAACGAGCGAAGTAGCGTCGATAATGCCATTCGAGATCAGTTTCGCTCAACTCAACGACGCAGAGACGCAGGAATTAGACCTGTTTGCGGCCATTCAGTCACTGCCATTGCTCTCCGACGCGCCGAGAGCGGAGCCCATGGATGTGGACTAGATGCCATCATAGTCTACACAAGTACCGTCCACGGAGTAGAACAAAGAACCCGAGACGTCGCCTCGCACCTTCTACACAAGCGAATGTGCTCCAAGCGAGAGATTCACGGTAGAATTCGTCGAGCGCCTCTACGAGACCGAGAGAGCGCCGATCCATCTCCGTTTCCGCAAAAACAGTGGTGACGCTGCGGGCTCACCAGCTCCAGATTCGACAACAAGCTCACTTGAGTTCGACGGGAACCTGAACGCGCCCTCTTCGTACCCGGCGCCAACGCGGAAGGCCCTGGCGAAACCAGCTATCACTATGTAATATAACTTCATACCATGAATCCCAGTGAGTTTTTGGAATGAATATCGTAGTCAGAGCCTCCCGCGAATCCCGTTCTTTGCAGTTCGATTGCGGATATTCCATCAATTCCGTGGCCGATTGTCGTGCCAGGTGATTTAGACATGTGAATTATGCCGCCACGATATTTTTTTTCGAGTCAAATTAAATTCAGCATCCGCTATCCCGATTGTGTGCGTGCGTGGACGGCCAAGATAACTTGGCATCGCGTTGTCAACGGACGCTTTTATTACGGTGCATCGACGAGAAGGCTGTTTTCTGTAACGCTGCTGCGTTCAACCTACGCCGCTACGTCATTCGCGCATAATGTAACTACGAGATGTCCGTTATAACGGGCTGTATAACCGAAACTCGAGAGCCCCCCCCCCCCCCCGCAGAGGTTTAACTTCACAAATAAGGCCGCAGAGGTTTAACTTCACAAATAAGGTGATGTGCAGCACCATTTCCGTCTGGGGTTCATGGTTTTTCGCGTATCATCGCGGGATACGACGTTGTAGCTGTAACGCGCCTATGAGTAACGGAGCCTAGGATATATTAGACGCATTCAACCCAGAACGTAGCGTCGATCTGCTCGCGATACGCGTGAATTCAGGACCACGAATCTTCGCTTTGTACACAAACTCGTCGTTCGCCCTGCGAGGCAAGCCAGTGAGAGTTCAGTTTTTTGCGCATCATAGTCAATTTTCCACTTCAAGTCTTTTATCGTGCTCCGCGCCGGCTTGCGCCGTGCGCCAGAGCAAATGAGTGATGTGTGACGGATGTAGGGATCGCGCTATTGTACAAGGCCGAGGCTACGATGTGAAATATCCAAACAACATGTTTCGTCAAGAGTCATTGTGCTCTTACCCCCTCTTGACGCGGCCCGGTATCGAGCTTGCGCGCGTCCTAATGACGAAGATAAACTGGAATGCCACCCCTAAATTCATAGCTGTTTCATGGCTTCGAGACTCTTAGCATTGTGGTAAGCTTATTATTTGAATCGCACAAGAAATTACCAATGACGAGATATTTACCTCTTCAACTGTTTTTCACGAGTTCTTCCTAAACAATTCTGCTTTGCGGTCATTTCATCGACACTCGATGGACATTCCTTCTCTCATTGGCATACTGTGAAGGTCTCGCTTTGTGTTTTGTTTAGAGTATCATGCTTTGAGAGCTATTATCCAAACTTTGTGCCATGGACGATTGCCCGCTCTGAAATATTTTGTGATAGCATTCAGTTGATGTATGATGTAGGTCAAAGAAAATTGATGAAGCTTGCTGAATGATAGGTGGAAATGTTGCTGGAGAGTCTGTTCAAGTCTCTGATTTTGCAATTCCCCCTGATTCTAATCTACTGTTTTGGATGTTCTACCTCCTCAATACCTTTGAGTCCTATGAGTAGCTCGTGAAATGAACGAGTTGAGATGTAGTTTGAATATTATTTCTTTGGCGGAATTCTAGACAATATTCGCAATCGGAGACAATGGGGGAAACAAGCGTCTCAGAGGCAGCAACGGCGCTGGAGGCAATTTATGTAACCTATCATGGTTGGCGCACGTAAGCGCAGATCAAAATCTAGGTAAACTTCGAAGAATCGTCTTTCCAAATATCTGAGCTGACCTTTTTTGGTAGCTTACTAATCACGGAGTATTATTGCTTGTTCATAGCTAAGAGAAGCTCGTTCCAGGCTCCCATGCCATATTTCCTTACATGTTGGCCAAGGCTCCCTTCCATTGGCAAACACGTGTTAGCTTCTTTTTCACTCATGTAATCATTGACAACTTTTATGTACGAGAAGATGAATAATTCTCCTTATCATGACTCAGCGCAAAGTCATTTGATGCTCCAGCAACGACAGGTTCAAAATATTCATTCGAAAACTTTCGAAAATCGAACGGAGGGTAGTCTGAGACCCACTACCATTTCTCAATCAAGAGTTAACCCCTCATCCATGAGTGTTTCAGGCCAAGGTGAATACATTAAAAGAATCAATGGAAATAGGATTGGAATGACGTTCCTTCGTTCATTTTTGCGAGTGGAAATGTGTTGAACATTCCAATGATGCCGAGCTTCCATTTGCGAAGAAATTTACCTATTACTTGAAAATCTCCAGGTGGAGGTCGCGTAGTGCAGAGAATTCATCCCGGTGAATGATAATCCTGCCTCTGATCGGTTTTTCGCTGTAGTATATATTTTTTACATTTTTAGTTTCAACAACGAGTGCTACAGATGCTGCGTCCATCGAGAATGCAAGTAACTGGCCAGTCAATCCATCGACGATAAATGGAACAGTCCAAGTTCAGCCGACTCTCAGAGACATGATCGACAACGGCCAAGAGGTGCTAGGTTGAGAAGACGATTTTCAGTTTTCAGCTGATACAGATGTTGCCAATGACGGTACTGTTGGTGATGACGAATCTCTTGACGCACAAGATTTAGCAAGTGTGGAGGCGATGCTTCGTATATAATTTTTCATTGGGAGCTCTTTCGTTAGCTCTGATAATTCCAATATTCTTTCCAACATGGACTCTAAAAGAAATTGAATTCTACACTTTGAGAGCTAAGAGAGCAGTTCAATCAACAGACTGAATCTATTGCAGACAAAACCGTTCGTGTTTTCAGATTGGAGGGAATCTTAGTAGATCAGGCATGAGGGAATGTTGGTGAGAAGAATCCACCAAGAAGGAGTCTCTTGCCTCAGTTTCCGTTAATGTGAACGAGATCTCAAATCTTTCGTTACAAGATCAGGCCAGAACAGAAAAATGTAGAGACAGCTTGTGAGTATTTGCACAAAATTATAATATTCATCAGCAAGAAAATTCATCTAAAACTGATAAGTAGTTTCAACGTTATTTTATTTGTCCATGAAACTTCTCTGCGAATTTGAAGTTGAAGGTCATGCAATTGAATTCTGGAGTGTGTAACTATTCGGTGAAAGAACTTTTTGGTGGAAAAAACAGCATTGCGATGCAGACTCGAGTGCATGACTCCAACTTTACGGCATCGACCATAAGATGCACATGAAGGATGCGCGAGTCGATACACTACTATCACATACATGACACAAATAATTTACTAGTCCAACTTTTCCGAGATGAATCGGGAAGCATTTTGCTGCTATACAATGATAGGGGAACTGTGCCTCGAGAATGATAATGGTCTGACATTTTCCACAGAAAATCTTTGAGGTACGATCGTACGGGCTTGCGCTTTCGCATGATAACCCCAGGTTCTGAATAGAGGTACCGAACGCTTGCTGGGAAGTCTCACGCACCCGACCGTTCCCTGTACTATCGGCCTGCGTACTTGTAGACATATGTCTGTTATAGTGGTATTCATTCATGGGTTAGATCGACCGTAAGATTATTGTCAAATAACTCCTGAGTTAGAGGGCTTGAATCCTTCTATATTGGCATAGAATCTGCACAGCATTTTTTGTAGAAAATCTGTTGTCAGACACGAAAAAGTCGTCTAGAATTTTCTCATTGTACATGGTCAAAGAGTGGGCAGATAGAAACCTTTGAATATTTTCCAAGACTGCACGTTATTCCGTTTGTAGTCGTCCTCCGAATCTATTTTTCATTGTATGCGAAGTGCAAACTTCTAATTTGTCTGTGACTCAGGCAACATACGCAAGTCACTCATTCCTAAACTGAATAGATTTATACCCCATATGTGTAGATGTTTTCTTTGATCATGAATGTATCTTATCGCAAGTGGATATAAACATATCATGCATGGTTGACTTCGATTCCCAATCACTTGTTGATTTAGGGTGGCATAACCAAAAACCATTGTTTGTTTTGCTGCTAGCAAAACAAACACGAATTGTACATTTTTTTTGCTGCGATCTGCGATAGAGATTGTGTATGAATGCGCGTATCTCAAGTGCTAGTTTTTCATCATATAAGAAGGTTCCCGTGCTGTTTGAGGGTAAGTTTATGAATCAAACAATGTAGCCAGTGAACGCATGCTAGAACGTTACCGCTATCATTTTTTGACCCTTCAAATTCATCTAACAGGGAATGGCATAACACCTCGTGAAAAAAAGCTGCATGATTGTGTGCGCAAATATCCAGGCGCGGCATTCTAAACCCATCTATGGCCGTACTGCTGCAAATACCGCTCTGTATCAAATCGAGCCAATGGTCATACGAGCTTCATCCATTCCAGCTCGGATTTATAATGAGCAGCGGTCCAGATTCTTTGCAACGCCCGATCATTTAAGAACCGAAGGTAATTCAGATCTGGAGATCTATTTAATCGCAATATGGAATTTGAAAAATGGAAAGTAATCATGAACATCACAGTGCATGAATGTTGCCCACGTCTGCCTCATCCACTATGCGGCGATGTCCTCGTCGTCCCTCGGGCAGACCTTGGAAGAGACGTATGGGCATTAGCCTTGATCCACCTGTCCCGAGATGACGACGAGGAAACGGCGAGAAGCCGGCTGTGACGCACCGCGTTGAAAATTGATGATTCACATTATAAAAGCTCGCCATCGGAGTTTGAATGGAATCCCTTGAGTGGAAAATGACTCCAATTATTCAACATTCCAAACCAAAACTTTATTACTCAAATACAAGAAAATTTATCAATAACAGCTTTGTCGGAATATATTCCGCATATGTATGTATGTACTCCATGTGATCACATGATTGTTATATCTTCGCTACTTTATACGCCCCTATTCAACCACCAAATAACCACTTTACACCCCTTACGAGAGGTGGTTCCCGAATGGTTTGAGAGACATTTTGTACAATCCGAATAGGAGCAAGGTCTCGTCCATGATGGGCATTTCTTATTTTGTCGTGCGAGACATTCAACGAATACTTTGTCACAGCTACACAATCCCTGAGAACAAGTACTCGTTTCTCCAGGAGCTGAAACGATTGGGAAAAAAATTCTCTTCAGATGTAAGGTTAGCGTAACCATCAGAGTTCACTTGAAATTTGCGCATCATTTTTATCACGTCTCTATATTTTTTCAAGTACCTCATTTTATATGAGACTTGACTCAAGATACGCGCTACGCGAGTGGGTACCTCTGTGATTTTCTTCGGTTCTTTCCAATCCGTTTCTGTAATTTCCAGATATCAGGGTTGGATGAGACTGGACTCTATACTGGACTGACGATCCGCATTTATAATATGCGTAGTGAATTCAGAATAGAATGGGGCTGAACGACTAGTCGATCGTAGCAATGGTGGAGTGATCCAGACCCACGGAAGGCCGTATAGATATGACCATCAGAGCCATTTTTTGACAGTTGTGTGG
>JAPYYZ010004535.1:0-10470 GCA_030522705.1 Eretmocerus eremicus
TGCCAGAACGGCAGCTGCCGGAATCCGTGGGAGTGCCGCTGCAACCCCGGCTGGGCCGGCGAGCTGTGCGACCAGAGGCTCACCTACTGCGACGAGCATGCCGACCTCTGCCAAAACAACGCCACCTGCGTCAGCCTCCTGCCCGAGATGGGCGACTACAGGTGACCCCTTGTCCCGCGCGTGCTTCCATCTCTCAATGGAATTTCTGAATTTGTGCCAAAGCACGGATGCTGTTATTACAGTCTTAGCTTCGCGGAGATGAAGGTTTGCGGAAACAAAGATGTTCTCGGGTGATGTGAGGACTGAACGATATCATTATTTGACTTCTCGAGTTGGTCTTCAATTCTGAGGAAGAAAGTGGATCCTTGCGATCGAAAAGATTAAGACACATCGTACTCTGTACACTTATATTCAATTGAGCTCATTACTTGATCGATAATCCCTATCCTGGACCCCGGCTTCTATAGTACTGTAGTTGGATCGCTCGCACTCACGCTAAAATTTGATTCAGCTAATAGCTTTGGCCTAGAGAAGGCTCCTTTGGGAATTCCAGCGTAATTAACCTCTTTCGTCAAATGTAATGTGAACCAGGGGAATTTTCGAAGAAATCCTTTTTTACATTAAGGTGCATCACGCGATGGATTTCCTGCCTCATAATATGATGCGGCATTGTATATACTGCCACTTCAAACTCCATGTCAAATCATTCGCATTAATCAGTGTCCTTATACGAGTTGCTACGTACGTGTTCTTGAGCCTAGGGTCTTCTCTCACGAGCGGGTGGTGATGACAGAACTGAATACCGTGAAAGTATCGAGGTTCAATCGAGTGTCCAATTCGACCATCCATCGAAATGGCAAAACAACTTGCCCCCACGTGGATTTCAAATTCAACTTCAACAAAATAAATCGAGACATTTTCGTATTTGTCATTCCAAAATTAGTTCTGAGACGAGACTTTGACGAAAAAAAATAAAAGTCTGACATTTTTAAAATCGCTTCTTTCATGAAACAGTTCAATAGAAAAATGTGTGTGATGTTAGAAAAGCGTCGAAGCTCGACAGAGGCTTCGATATTTTCGTTTTTGTAACGCTGCAAACATTGTCAAAACTTTCCAAAATTAGCAAGTTTTGCAGCCCAGCTTGAGGAACATCAGCCAGTCCTCTCACACTCCGCTGCGAGTTTGATCTTCAAATCAACATCCGCCTCGAAACTTTGTGAAAAGTTCTCGGATCACTGGGTCAAACTCTCAAGAATTGACGAGCTTGTATCTGCCCTGCTCGTACATTCTCTCCGCGAATCCGACCAACTCGAAGAGCCGCAGTTGCTATCTCAAACTTGGCTCGCAACCGAGCGCATAACTCGATCGTCTCGCTCGGAAAGCCCGTCACGCGTCGCTCTCGCCGCGAAACTTGAACAAGCGGCCCCGTTTTTTGAGCAGATGCGTGTGTCCGCTGGGCTACGCGGGTCGCCACTGCGAGAGGGAGGTCGAGGTGCCGGCGACGGAGCTGATGCCGCCCGCGATGCCCGCCAACGAGACGAGCCTCGCCGAGCCCGAGCAGCCCGAGGCCGCCGTCACGACGCCGAGGACGGGCCCGAGCTCGAGCTCGACGGCCGACCCGACGGAGCCGCTGGGACACCTCGTCGTCACCGAGCAGCCCCACAGCGTGGACAAGGAGCAGCCCCAGACGGCGGGCAAGTGGCCCACCGAGCCGCCCACCCACTCGCCCCTCGACGCCGAGAACGAGACGTGAATGGCTGCACCCGCACGTGGTCCTCGGCGCCCGTTTTACATTTGTAGATTTATCGATCTCATCTCGCACGCATCCACTACTTCATCCTCCATTGCTTCATTCATTCATTTATTCACCGTTCACTCGTGCATCGTTTGTTTGATTATTTATTAATTTATCACCATCCTTTTCATCGGTTAGTCCATGTGTTGATTCGTGCCAAATTGTCAGGGGCCCAGCCCAACGTTAATGTTTTGATCTTATTTGTATGTACAAATAAATTCTTCCAATATAATTTACCTATGGAATTTTGTATAAGCAATTTCCTTCAACAGAGAATTCTGTAAAGAATCAAACAAGATCGCATGAAAAGCTGTTGAGTGATTGGCTTACGCAAATTTATGAAATGGTCTAAAACGATCACCGATAGTGAAAAAATTGTAGTCTATAGAACTTTGTTAGATTTCAGTAACCTTTTGAAATCATCAGCATTCTTCCACGGATAAGTTTTTATTCTCTGTCCAATGAATATGTAGCTCGAACATTGACGAAGGCATATAGGAATTTGTAGTCAGATCGAATATTCATATACAGGGGCGTACAATGCCTCAAAGCACTTCAGCGATCCTTATCTGTTAGCGTTGGTTTCGTTTCCAAAAAGACTCTTCTCCTATTATTAATAATTGCAGATTTATGACTAGTTTCATGGTAATTGAAAATTGATGATATGGAAAGAGATTTCCGACTAGAGTTTTGTAGTTAGAAAAGTGAAGCTTGATGTGTCTATCCCATTTCAAAAACGATGCAATCTGGATCGGGAAATTTCTAACGGATAAGCCATCCCAGAGCAATGTCTGATTTGATGAAAATGGGTTTATCACGCGTTTAAAAACTTAGAAAGATCACACTTTTCTTTCGCGTGAACAAGGTTTTCTATGATGAATGTGGGAAAAGCGTGAAAAGAATTTTGTGGGAGGCGGATGGATGGATTGAGTTCATATCTTCGACAGAGGGATAACGTACTATATAACCCACTGCTATTGTCAGGACTTGTATCTCGGATTCCTTTGAAACTGTATATCTACAATAAGAGTAAAACGAATTTTAATTCGATTTGGTACTATGGAGTGGTACTCGGAACACTTTAAAAAATAGTGTACATATCATTATCAGTTTGTCTCTGATCCAAAAAATATGTTCAGTATCAATAATCTCATTGAATAGTCATAGTTCTATTTAATATCGAGACGCAACCATTCATCGCTGGATCTTGAACAATCGTAACATCGCAGTATTATCTATATGATAATTTATACTGACTAACTGTGAGTCAAGGTTACTGAGCACGTACGCTTCACGAGACACGTGCCACAGTTTCGCCGCAGGTGAAGATGTGTTGTCTATGCTGAGCAGTCTATATGACGACGTCAACTTCATTCATCTCATATGCGTGCACGTGAAAATTCAACCGAATATATTTTACATGTACACTGAGTTGTCACTTGAACTCGTCAAACTTCAAGTGATCACCCAGTGTACTTCGACAACAAAAGGAAGACCGGATACTGACCTGAAGTCGAAACTCTACAATACACGATCTGGAGCTATTTTGTTCGCTCAAACTGTTCTTGAAGTGGAATCTGCTTTAGTTAGGTTGCTGTCAGCGACACTATGATGCTTCATATTATCTGAGTGGATCGAAATTCACTTTGTAAATTATAATTATATCACCTATTACTTTTCGGTGTTTACTTGTAATCCAACTTGGTGACCATGACATTTCAGGGAAGAAAATCAATCGCACAGGACATTCGGCTCATTCAAGAAATTCCTTTTTAATCGACTTGATACTTGATCAGGAATCATAATTATAATTGAAAATATGGAGCATGTCTACATCGGGCTTTGAACACATCAATTCTTGGCTCAGCAGAGTTCATAAAATTTGAGGACACTTGTTACTCTCTTTCCGACAGTGTAGATCTCGTACACGCAAGAAAAATGAAAACAAATACCATCGGTACCAATGTACGCATCGGCTATCAAATTTTCTAACTTTCCAGAACACTTGAAATCCAAATTCTTCGTATCCATTGTAGTCATTATACCACCAGGCTTATACTTAGATACGGTATAACTTCTGCAAGTTGGATCGAGGTATGAGCTACATTCTAACGTAGCTAGCAAAAACCCTCCTTCCTCTAAATTATGTACTGACAAGACCTTAACGCTCTCAGAGATTTCAAGATTGACATGGAATTTTGGTCTAGTGTCTTCGGCTTTAAACTGATGGCAGCGCACGATTGATTTAAAGTATCCTTCTTTAATAGTCACGTGTCTCGCAAATATTCCACAAATTGCATACATGCTGTAAGCTGTTGAGCTAGCTATTGATGTCGTTTCGGGTAATCCTATTGTGTGAAGTTGGATTGTCCCACCAGTGCTGTTGATGTATTTCATCTTATTGGGAGTATCTTGTCGGAATATAAAACCTTCAGGCATCCGGTCTGATGGAAAGTACTCAAGGCTACCACTTTGAATCTTGGCGGGAAAGGAGACGTATCTCAGTTGGACTCCCCGCTCATCGTAGATTAGTCTACACATCTCCAACGTGATTGAACATTGTTGCGGATCTGAGGTAATCACTTCAAAACTTTTCTCGTGAACGATGACGTAAGTTTTGAAGAAAGTATTCGAGAAATATAAGCTCTTTTTTGCACAAGTTGTCATATTGATATTGACTATCTTTTTGTAAATGTGGTCATCGTGAATTTCGTCCCAGATTACAAGGGCTCTTTCTCTCCCTAAATAATATAACTGTATCGGCAATGATTTTCTCGCCCATTGCCTCTTGCTTAGACCAGAGTGGAACTCGCAAGATTTATTAGAAATTATGGAATCACTTGCACCCCAGCTGCTCACAGTGACGTTGCAGTCCGCCTTTGTCCATACTCCTCGATCGCTGCAGGTGACAAAGAAAAAATTCTGGGGATTTCTCGCATTATTTTTAGCGAGAACAACTTTCAAGTCTGAATTTACAGAATAAGAATATTGGAATGTACAGTCTACAGTGTACAAATTGAGGTTTGCGACCATGAGGATAAGTACGAGTTTCTTTGAAGCGCTCCGCAGCATGGTTCGGCAGAGCCCGAGAAAAATGAGCTGGTTAGATACCTGAAACATATCAATTGCTCTCGATCACTTTTTTCAGTCGAAAAATCTTACTAAAGAATGTAAAATGGTCAAAGAATAATTGTGCTTTCTTATGAGTATATTCCAACAATCATCGATTGAAGACTTGTGATTACATAATATTCAGAGGCTATGCTGATGATTGAAGATTCAAATTAATTCGCAAAAAATGTTGGAGGACTTTTGCAGATAGATGAATATCTTAAGAATGCCATCACATGGATTTATTCCCAGAAATGCGGAAAGTTCTCATCATACCTTTCAATAGTATTGAGTTATTTGCAGGATTGCGGGATAGGCGGTGTAAAATAACATAAATGCCCAAGAGGAAACCTGGAACACCACTGAATCAAGTTGAACTGAAACACACTTTTCAGTTCAAAAAGAGGCTAGTTTGAAGTGACATCAACGAACTTCAAAGAAAGATAACAAACGTTTTCATTCGATGAATAAATGAATGTCTAAAGAAACTCCAATGCCAAAGTCAAACATAGATAGTCTAGCAGATAATCCGTTGCAGAGAACAGGGCTAAATTTACGTTTGATTTATATTTTAAAAACATTTACCAATCACTAGGAGCATTCCCGGAACCAATAAACATGCATGGAAAAAGTAGTTGGGAAAAGTGATGCGAGTTGGTTTACTCGGTATTTATTTCATTTACTGAGAAAATTGTAAATCCAAGTAAACTGTGCCTTGTTAGCACGGAATCGATACCGATTTTGGGTAACTATTAATCGGTAACTGTAACAAATACCGAACCAACAAACTAGTGGTAGTTGTCACCCCCTGATTTCGGTGATCCCAACTAACTAGTTAATTGTTATTAGCTTTCCCAACTAGCTATTTTTTTCCGTGTGTAAACAATGAGTATGTGACAGGTGAAAAAAAAAAATCTCAATCCGTGTATGTATTACATATTACTATTCACAGAAAGCCCGCTTTGCTTTTTTTGTGAAACTTCTATAGCTTCTGCACAGGTACATGTTTGGAAGCTTCTTGCAACTATTTCCTATGTTTTCTGGTAGAATTGCAATTTCTCAGCTCTCGTAGTTTCAAATTGACCATAGTCCAGTTTGTTTCCTATGGTCTAAAATAAGAGTTGAGCTATACTGAGAAATTATATGAAGGAGTCAGAAGATATAAATTCACTCCGTGTAATGACATACGGTACACTTGCCATGGTGCTAGTCAAAATTTCCTGGTACGAACGAGAAATGCTCTATACGTAACAGCATTAAAATGAATTGTCCCTTTCCTCGGTTTCGAGAAGTCTCGCTCAGCAGAATTCACAAATGTATGAACGGAGATTCTCTTCTGACTATGAATTGGACAAATTTCTCGAAGAATTAACTTCAGAGCGTGAAAATAGTTCAGAGTTTTTTTTAGAATCTTCTTCGGCATTTTGGATGCGTCTTATACACTGGTGTATCCTAGAAGCCGAGAAATACGGTAAATGACCATGGAAATATTTCCAGTTCAGACTCCTTCTCTGTATGAAATGTATTATATGGACGATTCTTGTAAGAAATGCATTTGAACTAACAACAGGCAGATCACGTCAAGATCGTCTCTCCCTGCGTCAACTCTTACAGATGACGAACAGTTTCATTACAAAGGATATCAGTACGATTGTTAGCTTTCAAAAATATATGATGAGCGATCATCGAGCTTCAGAGCTGCTCAATTATCTCAAACCGGCGGTTGGAAAATTAGTTGATGAGTCGATTTTTGCGCCACGTTCATTCTGTGACACTGAAAATTTTGAGCATGCCTTCGATAACGGTGCGTGAAGAGACAACAAGTAATTGACCAATTTTCGGAATATTCAAATAATATTCACTGATGCCGAAAATTATTCATTGTCTCTAATCATCTTTTTTCAATTCATCGCGTGTTCATTGCAATATCAGACGCGTGCCTCATGTTGTAGCCAATCAGCAGAAAAATCACTCTTTTCATACAGCTCCCATCAATATTTATTCCGAGTTATGCAAAATAAGATCTATTTGTTTTCCTCAGTTTAGATCGTTTCAAGATAATTTATGGCGATTTGATGAGAAAGTGTCTCTTGAGTCTAAGAGAACAAATTTTACTCACGTATCTCAGAATGACGAATGCTTCTCAAATTGTTCTAGAAAAAGAGATGAAAACAGAAATTCCTCGCTTCGAGTCAATCGGGTAGATTCAAGGAAAAACATTGATATTTGCCGTCTAATCCTTCGATTTTTAAGACCTCACGGCATATTACTCCAAAGTATCTCCTGCGGATTCCCATCTCGAGCCTAATCACAACAAGGCATCAAATCTCGTGTGATTTTTTATGTTTGCTGGATTCAATACTGAAGCTGCCAAAAAAAGCATTGCTCCATTTTTCTGTGCAAATTTGCCAAGTTATGCTCAATATTGTTATCTCCATCAAAAAATCAACAATGCAGCCTTAAAACTAAAATGAGAGTCTGGATGAAAGGATGAACGTCTCCTCCGGTCCGTATTTCGAGCAAAAAAATACGGTAAACGTTTCCTAATAAGTTGAGTGGCTGAATCTATCCTGGAATGGTATTTCGTCCTGACCAGACAGATCTTATATTGGCCAAGATACGTTTTTGAAAGAAGTATTCGAACTCGGTTGTTGATTGCCAGAGAATCATGAAAAAAAAAACGTAGACCAATAAACTTTGAACGGCTACCAACATCATTATCTGGTCCAGGATGTTATTGCATTTTTCCTTTTTATAAAGCCAAGTCAGTATAGTTTGAACGCTGTTCAGGATAATTATCTTCGGGGCAAATTATTTCGGAATCATGTAGATGAATCATCAGTGTTGTGCTGTAGGAATCCTTCTCAAAGATGGTTACCAAAATGAGGAACGTCCAAAGTGCTGACTCGGCATAGGTCTGCTCCGGGGTCGTCCAAATTCTGATCAAAATCTATACATAATACATCGCACTCCTTCTGTTTTTATCTATTTCGCCCCCTTTCATGACTATCCGCTGGAAAAAATTGGAAAATATTGAGATAGTATTTGTGACTAAATTTCAAAATATTCTTCATCGACCGTAAACAGAATATGAAATGACTAGGTAGTGCAAACTTGCCGCTTCCAATCACGCTCGCAATTCAAATACGCTAAGTAAGTTCGATCAACTCTCCATCACTTTGTTCAATGTGATGTACACTTTGAGTACACCAAGGCAGATCAGCGCGATAACAGTAGAGAAAAATTATAGACCCTAACACGGATTCCTCTAAATTTTCTTTCTTTTTTTTTTAAACCAGAGCGGAATTTTTTGACGAGATGAGCTTTAGCCCTAAATGTAGAACGGCCCCGAGATAATATTCTTGCAAAGCAAATGGGAACTCTGAATGAAGAATGATGGGTAGACGAATACAATCACCGCTAAGATTTTCTTGGAATTCAACTACGCCATCGCACGAATGAATTGATCGAGCGGTGTCAGAATTACGATGAAACAAAAGCATTCGTGACTACCTTTACCGAAAATCTAGAGTGAGTCATTCGTTCAATGGACATCACCACAACTCACGGAGTTCATTCATAATTGATCGTTACTATAATGATAATCACGAGAGTAATGACTCTGCCGGTTTGAGCACGTTGGTGTCGCATCATTTGTGTGTCCGTTCATATGGAGCAGTGACCATTGAGAATGACGCACCCAGGTACAAAGAATACTCCCATCTTCTAATTATCCCCGGCACGCTTTTTGTCTTTAACACGTTAGTAAGTGTTGATTCCAGCACCATTTTGGCCTATAAATGGCACACGATGTCCATCCGAAACCAGTACAGTCTGCTGTTTGATTCGAAGTGGAACATACTCCTTTCCTCGTTTCGCTTCATCGCGAGGTCGTGGTCTCTTTGACATTGTTGTTACTCACTTTTCCTTCGTCAAGATGAAACTCTCGTTGGTGATCCTTCTTTGTTTGAGTGCTCTGGTGGTTGCGAAAGTACGGAAACCAATTAATGTCTGGACACAAGATGGCGATTCGGATGAAGAATACGCTCGAGAATACGGCGTTGTAGGTAAGTTGAGTGGGTCAAAAATACACGTGGATGCAGAGGTCCCAATTCGTCCAGAAAATTGGTCAATCTTCTGTCCACGAGAATCACCTTGCTCTATCCAGCAGGGTGGAAATATCGTTGTTTGTAATTCGAAAGGTCGTGGAACTGCATCATTTTCTTTTTGTAACTTCACAACATAATGATTTAGAGCAATCACTCTACTCTTTTAAAAATTTGAGTGATCTTGTTAAAGTGTCCCTGGTTCCTTCGTTAGATTCCTTTCGTATGATTATCAATTAGATTCCAAAATGATGAAGGATAAATAGCAACATTTTAAAAAGTCCTCGTAAGAAAACTGCGCTTACGGCAGCAAGGATGTTTTCAATACAAGAGATTTGCATCAAATCAAATTTGTACAGGGAAACATTCAGATGTGACATACTCTCGTATTTTCAATTTTTCCAACTTGGATATTGATATAGCTGCAAGCCATCTTGAAGCATGTCCATCTCGAATTTCTTAAAAATCGTATCGGCTGCGCACGAACAGAGATGCGGAGTCGCTTCCATCGGGGAAACCCTTTTGCTCTTATGTAGACATACCATAAATTTGCATAATCGTAGAGGAACTCATCTAATTGATTGTCAGAGAATTTAGCAGTTTTCAAAGAGCCAGCCCAATTTTTCAAAAGACAAAAGTAATCTTATTCCACTACGGTTTGCAGCCATCCATAGGTCCAATAATCTAAATGACACTTTCATATTGACGATTACTTTTCTCGTAAAATACTTCCATACTTATTGGGACAAGTTGAATTTATGCAAGTTCTTTCATGGAACAAAATTATTTGGATTCTTTGCTTTCTACAAGCTTTCTCGGATCTTGATTTCCAATTTTCCTAGAGGGAAAATTCAATCAACAAAGAAATTAATCCTACGAAACCAAGCGAGATACCAAAAATATCCGATTGATAGCATTTTTGACTTTATGACATCAACGATTAGTGGAATCATCGCATTGTTATATCATGATCTTTGCAGGATTTGGTTGCCATACTAAACAATATAAAATTTTCATCTTTTCTTTCCAGAAAAGAAGACACCCGCATGCGCTTGGGTATTGGATCGAGAATGTCCAAAAACCTCCATCAAATATCGGGTAAATATAATGAGTGGATTTTGATAACAAAAAGAATTTTGTCTGATTGATTACAGTTGTTCGAACAATTTACCGCCATATCTCTATAAGTCAGAGATTTGAGATTATTGAGCTGGTTTTGAAGCTGATTGTAAATTGACCAACTTATACAATCTTGATCCATTTCAACTTACAAGGGGAGGACCAGGGGTCCGGGTCACCAATCCCCACCAAAATTGTTTTACAGTCTTGTATCACCTAGTAGATGGAGAATCCAGAGTCTCTCCGTCAAATGGGCACTCTGCTCCAAGATACAGCTATAAATATTATCATTGACCATACAGGCCCGTGTTAAAAAGTCGTATGTATAGATATACTAGC
>JAPYYZ010004536.1:0-10468 GCA_030522705.1 Eretmocerus eremicus
GCGGGCGCCACGGCGGCCGCCACGGCGGGAGAGATTTTCGACAAAAATATATGGCCGCCTCGGCGGCCGCCGTAGCGGGCACCACGACGGGCGCCGCAGTGGACGCCGTGGCGGGCGCCATGGCGGGCGCCACGGCGGGCGCCCGTTTTCAGGTGGGGGCCCGCGGGCACGGGCTGCCACCGTGGACTGTGGAGATGCCGGGGTGGAGTGCCGCAATCCGCCGAAACGCCCGGCCTATGGTGGGAGGCTAAGTCTGCAAACTTGGTGAACAGCGGTTTGAGACCGTGATCTAAGAGGCATTGGACTCTGAAAATGGACTCTCACCTGAAAACGTTGTAGATAGCGTCACTAGAGTCATCACACGAGCCTGTCATACCGCCATTCTTAGGAGGAAGCAACCACGCCTCCAGAGGGAGCGGGTCTACCGGTGGAGCGAGGGAATAGCAACTCTCCGGCGCAATACCAACGCCAATAAGAGAAAAGCCAAGAGGTCACGAAAACGTGGATCTGCATCGGCGGAGTCCGACAAAGAAGCACTCAAAGTGTGAGAAAACTGCTCCGAAACGCCATCCTCAAGGGTAAGCAGGAATGTTGGGATGACCTGTGCAACATTGTCAACAGCGACCCATGGGGTACGCCGTACAGGGTAGTTATGAGCAGGATACGCTTACAGGAGAGCAGATCTGCACCAACGGACAAGGCGCTGAGGCTCACTTTCTCCGGTAGAGTCTCCGAAGCTGTACCTCTCTTTGACGAGGGACAGCTCAGGCAAGCCGCAGAAGGACTCGCAAACGGCAAGGCCCCGGGACCAGATGGGATCTTCAACGAGGCTCTGAAGATTGTAACCAGGGTGCGGCCTAGCTTCTTGTTGAAGGTGTTCAACAAATGCCCGCTAGCAAGAGTTTTTCCGAGAACGTGGAAACGCCAGAAACTAGTGCTGATCTCGGAAGGGAAGAGCGTCGATCCGAAGGAGCCTTCGTCGAACCGGCTGCTTAATTTGCTGGACAATCTCGAGGAATGTACGACCGCATGTGTGGGAATCCGAAATCGGGCAGGGTGAGAAACAATGGTATGAGCTTATGGAAAAGCGCTTCATTGAATAAAGACAGAAAACGGAGCATACACACACGAGACGGCACGCGACGAGGACCAACGCTACAAGGGCGAGCTCGGTAACTGCCCACGCACTGGGCCTCAGGCCCTTCCGCCGCTGCGACGATCGGAGCAGCAGCCGCCTTTCTCTCTCCCTTTCCGAGGCACGCGCAGACGCGCGCCTCCACTTTCTCTTCCCTCATCCTCTCGTTCTCTCGCTCATTCTCTCTCACTCGCACTCCCGCATTCGGCCATCCTACATACCATTCGTCCCGAGTGGCCCAATGTTCGGTCGCTACATACATTTCGCGTGCGATCGGTCCATAACGCGTGACACACATCCCATTCCAAAATCACTCAGAATTCACAGCCTTTACATCATTGTTTGCAGGTTTATCATTCTTCATGCTCTTCACAACTCATGGCCCTATTCTCTTATAGCCCATACGCATAGACCATGCCAGCGAGCTTACATCTGTCACTGCTCGCATACACACCTCTACACATCGCCACTGTCACTCACGCACATCACTCCGTTGGGATCAGCCTTTTTAATTGGCTGATTGTCTTCGAGATCCTCCTCTAGATCGTCGCGGGAACCCCGCCAGGGTTTCATGACGTTTGCTGCAACGATGGTAGAGCTGGGTCCTCCCTCATCGGTGGCTTGGTCTACTCGGTAAGGGTCGTGTGGGCAGCATTCGACGACTCTGTATGGGCCAAAGTATTTAGTAGCCATCTTGAGCCCCGGATCGGTCTGGGCCCTTTCGATTGCTACCAAATCTCCGGGTTTGTAAATTGTCCCTGGGAGTCGGCGTTGATTGAACTGCTGACGATTCTCCTCCTGGGCTCTGGCAATCTGTCGTCGCGCCCTTAGACGATGAGTTTCGCATTCTTCATTGTAATAGGCCGCCATCTCTTGGTCCAGAATCTCCAGGATCGCCTGATGCTGCGGGTACCTGAGCGCCCTTCTAAACAACAGCTGAAACAGGCTCGTTCCGGTTGATCTCTGGAATGTTCCGTTCATGGCTAGCTGGACATGGCACACGCTTCGGTACCGTCGCGAATCTTCCGCGAGGGATAATTTCGCCAAAGTACTTTTGACCACTTGGTTCACTCGTTCAACCTGTCCATTTCCTCTAGGGTTGTTTGGGTTGATCAGACAGTGTTGGATCTGCTCCTTCCCACATTGGTCTCGAAATCGCTTCGGAATGAAGGCGCCGCCATTGTCAGTGATGAAACGCCTCGGGTTTCCAAAGTGTTGTTGCAATATTTGTATCTTCTTTAACGTTTCCTCTGCTTGAGTCGTCTTGCAGGGAAACAGCCATGTGTATTTTGTGAATCCGTTTACAATCACGAGAACATGCTGATACTTTTTCCTGGTCGACTGCAGAGGTCCTACGAAGTCCAGATGCAGGGTGTCCGCGGGGATATCCCCTTTTGGGATGGAGTTCAACAGCCCCTCCTGTTTCCCTTCCTTGCGGTTGCCTAGGAAGCGAACGAGACAGTTTGCAAGCACTCTTGAACCTTCTGCTTAGCATTGGGAATGAAGTACTCTCGATCTAGGAGCTCCATAGTCTCCTCAATTCCGAAGTGGCCAATATCATGAGCTCTCTTGATGAACTCTCGCTGCATGCCCTTGGGCACCACTAGTTTCTGGATTCCAAGTGGTCCCTTGTACAATAAGCCCATACGAAGCTCATAGTCCTCGTGAAAGCCCTGAGCCAGCAGAGTTTTGATGTTGGACAGACCCTCGTCGCGCTCCTAAGCTCTGAGGAGTCTGGGAGTGATGGGATCCTCGATAAGGTTCACTGCCAGAGCTCGACTGAGAGCATCAACATGTTGCATGCGTTCGCCAGGACGGTGCTACACCACGCAGTTGAACTGGTCCATGAACATGACCCACCGTCCGATTTTTGGTGTCAGATCTTTCTTTTTCATCGTCGCTTCGAGCGCTGCACAATCTGTCATGACTTTGAATTTTAGTCCCAGCAAGTAACATCGGAACTTTTGCAGTGCCCGGACTACTGCTTGACACTCAAGCTCGTAACTTGAGAGCTCTCTCTCCGCATCGGTGGTTTTCCGGCCCATGTAGTACACCGGATGGAATTCCTGCGTTTTCGGATTCTTCTGTAGGAGTATTGCTCCGTACCCGTCCTGAGAGGCATCCGTGTGCAGCTGTGCTTCTCGTTGTTGGGTGTACAACTGCAACACCGGAGCATCGATCAGAGCTTGCTTGAGCTGACGAAAATATATAATTTCTTAGTTTTACGTCTCGGCACCTGCTCTTCCGAGCTCTATCCAGACGGCACCCATGTGCGTGGGGCTAAGATACGCTCAACTAGCGCATCAGCAACTGCTAACTACCGATTTCACCTCGGTGAGGGGGACCTACAGTTTAAGGTGGGTTCCGAACCACCGAGACCGCCGTGAGAAGCACATGAGAAAAAACCTCAGTGGTGCCGGCCGAGACTCGAACCCTGGCCTTCCGCGTGGGAGACCAGGACCTTATACACCAGGCCACGGCGGCCTCTCTTGAGCTAACGGAAAGCCAAACGCTCGGCTCCCTGTATCCGAAATGGGACGTCCTTTCACAACAGGTCGCTGAGTGGCTTGGCTATTCTTGCTTAGTCCGCGATGAATTTACAGAAGTATCAGGCTAACCCCAAGAACCGCTGCACCTGTTTGGGGGTCCACGGCTCCGGAAAGGTGGTCAGTGCCTCAGTCTTGGACGGAGACAGTGACACTCTCCCATTTTCTATAATGTGGCCCAAGACTCAACTCTCGTCCGCAGCAGCTGGTTCTCCTAATTGTTGCGTAGGCCATATCTGACTGCCACCTCGAGCACCTTTCGGAAATTCTCGAGGACTTCTTTGATCGTTCTGCCTTTTACCACCCCATCATCCATGAACAATGCTATGGTGCCAAGGGTGATGAGCATGCGAAAGACAAATCCGAGGAATCGCGTGAACACCGCCGGAGAAGTTGCTAGCCCGAACGGAACCACTAGGAACTCGTATTGCCCCGACTCGATGGCAAACTCGGCGGCTGTGTATTTTCTGCTGTCTTCTGCAACGTGATCGAAGCCATCCTTCAAATCTATGTTGATGAAGTACTTCGCGTCTACCAGGCTCTCGATGACGTCATCTACCAGTGGCATGGGGGTGTTTTCCTTAATCATAACCTTATTTATGGGCTTGTAATTTACGCAGATACGATACGTCCCGTCCTTTCTTTGTACTGCCACGACATTTCTGGCCCAGGGGGAGGTACTTTCACTTATGACCCCCTCTTTGAGCCATTCCTGTGCCTGATCCTCTACTGCCTGCCTCTCTATGGGCGCTAAGCGTACGTAGTTCCGCCTGATCGGAGTCTCGTCCGTCAGAACGATCTTCATCTCGATCGGGGCCTGCTCCACGGCTTGGGGGTGGTAACCATCAATCACGGCACGCAGTTCATCTATGTACTCCAACGTAGCGCCTTTGAGCGCTCTGTATTCCTCGCGATGTTCAGCAGCGATCCCACCCACGAATAGATGATTGGAGTGGGGCGCGAAGATCACTCGGTCACGTTTGAGAACGATGTCAGCGACGTCGTGCACAGGATTACCGACGACCGCGGTCTCTTTGTGAGCACATCTGAGGACGATAGAGTAATTGAGTGCGTACACGTGCCCACTCAGACGGGTAGGGAGCGTTACTCCACCCCGCGCCATGACGATGTCCCCTTCGAAAGCCACCAGCGGGTGCGGACGGTGCATCTCCCTGAATACCCCCGGCGAAGAGCTTTTGATCTTCGCCCACAAGTCTGACCTGATCAGGTTGACGTCTGCACCTGGGCCCACGTGCGCTGCCACGGGGACTCCCGCAACGGTGCCTTGAGCGTGCCGTCAGTCGATGCTTTCCTCCGGCTCTGGGTCAGAACCCGGGGCGTCAATACCGTACACTCCAGGTCCTTGAGTTTTGCTGCCCGCCGCACCCCCGGTGCCGCTTCTACATTCATGAGCTCTATGGGCTTGCTCATGGCATTTCCAGCAAGCACCTTGTGGGACCTGGCTACGGCAGTCTTCCGCGATGTGGTTGCGTTTCCCTCATTTGAAGCAACAACTTCACCTTGCCTGCTTGGGTCTACTATGACTGCGTTTTGGAGGTGGGGAGAAGTTGCTTCGCGGGGCTTCTCCTCGCAGACGCTGGTATGCGTGCACAGCTTGGATCAGCTGCTTGCTGTCTTGAGCTTGGCCGATTCCCATTTTGAATTGGTCATCCTCGCGCGAGCCCTGCAGGAGGTATTTTCGCGAGATCGTGAAGTGAACTCCCGCTGCCGTGCCCATCCGCAACACACGGTGCGCATACTCTATTGGGGTCTCGTCGGACCCTCGGGAGAGTCTAAAAAGTCGCTTCTAAGCCTCGGCCGGACCTGCAGCATCTTGGAAAGTCTCACGAATTTCGCGCTTGAGGTCGATATATATCTTGATATCTGGACGCGTCGTGAACCAGTCTCTTGCCGCGCCAGTGAGAGCCTCCTTAGCTGAGAAAAACGTCTCGTAATCGTCCCATTCGGAGCATCTCGCATTCTCGTGAGGGTTCCATACCCATCGCTGGACGGTGAGATCATCACTCACCTCCGAGAATTTGAGGACCGAGGAGGCCTCTTCTTTGAGCGTGACTCTAGAGCGACGACCCGGCGCATGCTCAACTATCCCCATCAACTCCTCGAGGGGAATATCCGCCGCAGACCCGGCGTTGGCAGAGCTTGATGCAGAGCTCTGTTGACTTACGGCCTCGTCTTCCCGTGGGACAACGCCCCTTGACGTCGTCGAGTCATCAGAGGAACGGCTCGACGTCGCAGCCTGAGAGATCCGTTAGAACAAGCCTGCCGATTCGTTACTCGGCCCACGCGCCTGCGGATGAGTCCCGGCTAACTCCGAGTCTATTTGCAGTCTTTCGAGTGGAGGCAGCCTACGTTCAGTTCCCTCTCCATGTATGAGCCCGCCCGACCGATTTTCCGGCCCGCGTGCGAGCTGCGCCTCCAGCAATTAGACTCGGAGCCGCTCCGTCTCGAGTTCGGCTTCTAGCCGAGCCTGGCGCTCTGCCGCGCGCGCCTGTTCTGCGGCGTGACAGGCTCTCTCCGCCTCGAGAGCTCACTCGACGAGGGCGAGTCTCTGCAGCTCCTCCGCGCGGGTAGCCTGACGCCGGCGCACAGATACGCTCCGGTCGCTTTCTCGCGCCTCGATACCCGCAAGCACTACTCCTCGTCCTCGCCCGCGTGGACGTAGGTCCGAGCGATTTTCTCCCAGATCACCTTCTGGCGAATCGTGCTCCGGCGATGCTTCGCGACTCACGCGAGCCGAACGCAATGTTTGCCGACGCGTTGCGAGCATATTGAATTCACGCGCACTTATGGGCTCCTCTACGCTCTATGTATGCACGTCTGTGGGCGGGAGGAGTTGCCCCGCAAGCTCCCACTTCCAGCCGGAGCGCGAAGCTCCCCACGACCGATGACTCTCTTCCCACCTCCGAGAGCTCGCAGCCAGCGCACGTACGGGGCTCACCAACCACTACAACACGTGCGCCTGACAGCGCTGCCATCTTCGGGCCCCCTAGATCTCAGCCCGCGCAGATTTAAAATCAGCCACTGGGGGTGCGATTAACTGCTGCGACCCAGTCAACGCTCTCGTCAACACCTCTAGAGCGTAGTGCTGGGACTACGCAGCGAAACACCAGCGGGAGACCAGCGCAGCCGGCTTCTGATCTGCTTGGAGATGAGTGGACCCTAATATCGCGAAGTAGTCTGGACTTATTTTTCCAACAACATGACATGACTCAGAAGCAGCTTGACGAGATGAAGTCTCTCTTGAGACGGCATGTCGCTGTCATTTCCTCGTCACCTCCCACGCCAGCAGTGAGTGAGGTGAACGATCAGCTGTTGACGCGAATGTCGTCTCTTGAGCAACTTGTGGAGAGGCAAAGCTTCCAGCTGGAGGAGCTCAGGAACCAGCTGGGTTGTCAGCTGCTTCTTGAGCAAAATTTCCTCATGAGAGATCAGATCTCGAATCTGACTGATTTTATGACGAACGTCCCGAGTACTTCGCGAAATCATAAGATGAATAATAATAGTGAAAACTGTGATGCTGAGCATCCACATAAATCTCCGAGTCCGAATAATTCATCTGAAACTGGCGCGTCTGTCTATTCGCGCGCTGGGGAGCGGAGCAAAGGTATCAGTGGTGATGGTCTCGAGTGCTGTAAGTTGAGTATAAACGGGGCCTTGAAAAAGGACTGCGCTGCCTCAGTCGACGAGGTACGCCATATTTGTTTCGCAGTGCTCAAGACTGTTTTCCCCTCGCTGGAGAGGAGGGACGTTACTGATATCCAAGTCCTGCGACCCGGGCGCGCGACTGGGAAGGCGCGTTCCGCATGCGACGGGGAATTGAGATCATCTCCCCGAGTTTCGGCCACTAGCTCACGCGCGTTACCATCTTGCGTAGTCCAGCTCCCCAGTAGCATTCTAGCCAGGGATGTGATGAGCGCGAAGCGCTCGATCACTCATAACTATTTCACTGCTTATAACATCGAGCCCATTCTGCTTGACTCAGATGCGAAAACCCATGTGCCGGACCTTAGAATTCTCATCAATGAGATGCTCCCCCGCGAGAAATACGAGGAATATACACGTTTGAGGCCACGAGCGCGGAGTTTAGGCTTCAAGTACGTCTGGCACGGCGGTGGATGTTTCTGGGCTAGGCGGAGGAATGGTGACTTTGCGCATGCGTCCGAATCCCTTGCCGAACTGCATGCCATTCAAACGGCGAGCCGAGAGGTCAGGAAACAAACATCTACATCACTGAACAGCACCCAGAGCACTCCCACCGCTCCAAATCAGGGTGCAGCTCCGGCAGCAGAAACGGCGAGGACTCCCCGACTAACTACACCTGCTGGAGGGCCGGGAGGGAGTAGCACTTCTTTGAAGGCGGAGCTCCTCAATATGAACTCGCTCCGAGATAAACTTGATCAACTACGCCGGCTCATCGCTCAAGATCCCTCCCACCATCTTTTTGGGGTGGCTGAGTCGTGGCTGGATGAAATCGTTGATGATAGTCTCGTTCAGATCCCTGGTTTTTCATTGCTGCGACAAGATCGCAACAGGGGAGGTGGTAGAGTCACTTTGTATGTGCGCAATGATTTCAAAGTGCAAAGACTGCCCTCATCTGATACTCTTGGCCCAGGGAAACCTGGCGTGCCTGAAATTCTTCTTTGTAGCATACAGCAGGGCGGCTCTCCACCGATATTGATCGGAGTAATTTACAGACCCCCTTAAATTGCCATGCAGAGGGATGATGGTCTATTCGGCTCGTTACGTCGTTTGTGTGGTGATTTTAGTCATAAAATTATAATGGAGGATCTGAACGCGGATCTGTTGGATGCGACTCATCCTGGCACAAAGACACTTACTTCACTGACGGAAAAACTGTCCCTACAGATTGTGGAGCATAGCCCGACTCACCAACATAACCCCAATGTATCTCGCTCATGGATTGATCACATGTACATCGACGAGAACGACACCACTACTGATTTCTTTGATGGGTTACTGCCCGGTCTCGGCAAGCACGCGGTCATTGATGTAACCATCAACATCTATACTTCCGCTCCGCCAAGGAACTCCTCTATTCATAGGGATTTCCGTAACATCAGTCCGGAGCGGTTGAATGATTGCTTGCTACGCTGCGACTAGACAGCCCTGGATAATGCTGGAACCAGCTTGGAAGACGCCATAAACTGTTTCAATGACAATTTAGGAACTGTTTCGAATGAATCAGCGCCTGAAAAAACGGTTCGACCCCGTAAAGGCGATGCTTCTTGGGTTGTTCCCGAGTTGAAAGCGCTCATAAGAAAGCGAGATGCGGCACGCGGGCGCTGGGAGCGAAATCAATGCAATCAGCGCAAGTGTCTTCAGCTTCAAAATAAGTTCTTTCGGCTCAGCGAAGAGGTCGACGTGCGCCTAGAGAAGGAGCGTCATTCTTTCCTTCAAAGTCGTCTTTCAGACGCTCCAGACCAAAACAAGAACATATGGAAGGAAATGCGCAACTTCGGCCTCTTGCCCAAGAGCAAAGAGGAGGAACGCCATGGGTTCACACCGGATGAGCTGAACGCTCACTTTGCGGGAGTCTTCATCTCGCCTCACGAGAATATTGAAGAAGCAATGTACAAAATTAACCTGGCCACAGAAGAGGGCTTTAAGTTCAAGGCCACGAATTTCAATGAAGTAGTCCTTGCCATCAAACATTTTTTGTCGCAGGCCCGTGGGACGGATGGGGTTCCTCAAAGCGTGATCGCGAAAGCTCTTCCGGCCATAGCTGATCTTATTGTACATATTTTCAACTCCTCTTTTGCTCACAGCATCTCTCCTGAGGCTTGGAAGCAAGCACAGCTGACTGCACTGAAAAAGGCTGCAGCTCCATCAGCGGCCTCGGACTTCCGTCCTATTGAACTGCTGTGCTTCCTCTCCAAGGTTCTGGAAAAAATAACCCATGACCAAATCACGGAGCATTCCAAAAATACAAATTTACTTGATCGCTCCCAGACTGGTTCCAAGCAACACCACAGCACTCAGACAGCTCTGCTAAAATTGACCGACGACATCAGAGTTGGTATTGACAGGAAAAAGGTTTATTTTCTACGACTGTTCGACTTCAGTAAAGCTTTTGACACAATTTCACCATCCAAGTTATTGAGTAAACTACTACATCTAGGTTTCTCGAGATCGGCACTGCTGTGGATGGAATCATATTTGCAGGGTCGCACCCAAATCGTCACATCAAAAAATGGTGATTCTGATTGGCTCACTACCAATCTAGGTGTTCCACAGGGTTCCGTTCCCGGGCCTTTACTCACCACCTCGTACGTCAACGATTGGCCTGAGTTGTTAGACGGGAAGTCGGTGAGCCATCTTTCCTACGCAGACGACCTCCAAATCCATCTACACGTAGATAAGAAGAACATCAAGGAGGGTATTGCTCGAGTAGGAGAATTAGGGCGACTCGTTGCTGGGTGGGCTGAGAGCTCTGGCTTGCGTCTCAACGCTGGCAAGACCAAGGCAATCTTCTTCAGTTCTGAGAGGAACGTAAGAGACCTGCAAAAGATGGACCTGTCAGGGGTTGAGATACAGGACGGAGTATTCGTGCCATTCAGTGACACGGTCGTGAGTCTCGGTGTGACACTGGACAGTGAATTGACGTGGAAACCGCATATTAATCAAGTTAGAAAGAAAGTGAACAAGACCCTCTATAGCTTGCGGTTTATTAGGGCCTGTACTACTGAGACTCTCCGAATTCGACTGGTCGAGACCCTAGTCCAACCCCACCTGGACTACTGCGCGG
>JAPYYZ010004537.1:0-10464 GCA_030522705.1 Eretmocerus eremicus
CGCGTAATACGGTCGTAGTACTGCGCAGTAGTACGATAGTAGACAGTAGCGCTACGGTCGTAATACGACCGTACCGCACACCTTTTTTCTACCAGGGATGTTGGAGTGCAAATGGGTACATAAATTACACATTTGCGTTGATCTTTTACCGCCGAACTCTTAATTCTTCAACTATGAAAAATCGCAAGAATGCTTTTTGAGAAAAACACTTTGACTTATTTATTACTTGAATACCTCAAAATTGCTCAGAGTGAACCCCTTTTTTTTATTATTAACTCAACTCCTTTTGAGATTGTTTTGCGGGAGCTACAGTTTTGAGCGGGTTCCGAACCACCAAAACCACCGAAAAAGCACTTCTGAAAATTTACATTGCTGCCGGCCGGGAATCGAACCCTGGCCTTCTGCGTTGAAGGCCTCGACCTTATCCACTAATAGGCCGCGGTGGCTTCAGAGTAAGTCTTGGAATAGTACAATATCAGAACATAAATCTTAGAATAAATCAAAATTCCTCGATTCCATCTTGGAGCAGCCCTGTCTTGGAGGATTGGGGATCGTGTGGATGAATGGTCACGATCAAATTTGCAAATTGAAGTATATTTGCGACGCTTCGTCAGTGCAATTCAGTGACCTCATCAGGCTATAAAGAGATAAAAACAACTCACTGGAGAATAATGGACATAACATTCTAACACTAAAAAAACGTCTCACAAAATATGAAACACGTACCACATTTGTAGATTTTTTGTCGCTCACATTTTAATAAAGATTTCATCCAAAACGTAGGCTCGAATGAGTCTACTGTCACGTCAGATGTTTGGTATTGTGAGTCGTGTACAATCGTTGGACGTATGTACAACTACAATTAAATCTTCATTAAAATGTGCATGACGAAAAATCTACAAATGTAGTACGTGTTTCATGTTTTGTAAGACGTTTGTTTAGTGTTAAAATGTTATATCTATTATTCTTCATTGAGTTGTTTTTATCTCTTTATAGCCTGAAGAGGTCAGTGAATTGCACTGACGAAAGGTCGCGAATATACTTCAATTTGCAAATTTGATCGTGACCATTCATCTACACCATCCCCAGTCCTTCAAGATCGAATCAAGGAATTCTCATTTATTCTATAAAAAGAGGACGATTCAAGAAATTCTATCAACCGATAAATCTTGGAAGATTTGAGCATCTTGTTTACTGATACAAAGAGGCGAGTGAATATTAAGAACTAGATTTGGTGCAAATTTTCGATGATACGTAGAGGCAGTGATTCACTTTCAGACGGTTAAGACGTGTCAATTGATATTTCCAAAAGCGTGCAACCTTTCAGCTGCTTTGTTCATACATTTGTTCAGAAAAAAATTGTTGTCGATCCGTCACATTTTTAGAATGAACCCATTGCAAATAACTTGAAAATGAGTGATATTTCCATGATTTAGGGCTTACATATTCGTACAATTGGTAGTATAGCCCAACTGTTCCAGTTAATATTTGTAGGCCGTCGGAGCAACTCTATTGCATAGTTTGATTAGTAAATTCGGAAGTCATGTTCAATCAAATTCAAAGATGTTTCCTTCTTTGTATTCTTTCCGCCGATGACAAGGTATCGAGAAATTTTTGAGAATCATTAATAAATCAGTTCTTGCAATATTTGGGACTAAAAAAGCCTGAAATTCATGAGCATCTCTTGAAAATTTTTCTGATATTAAGCTGACAAATCTTTCAATTCACCGAATCCTATCAATAATTCATGACCTTCGAACATCCGAGAGTAATAAAAAGTTTCGGACTGATAAGAAAAAAAGTTTTAGATGTATGAAGAGGAGGGACAATTATCATTGCAAATCGAGAGGTCGGTACGTTTTGGGGGAGAAATAGAAGGAATCACAAAAATTATTATTCTTTTTGACTCTTAATCTGATTTTTTGGCGATGTTCCAAACATGACGAGAGCTACACATTCTCGAGTCTTCTTCGTGAAATGGTAATGATTCGATTCAAATAAGACCGATGTAGACTCATCTTTAGTATCCTTAGCAGAGGTAATTATGCAGCCTTACACATGTGTTAAAATTCATGAACTGTAGTACTGAATTCGATGATGATGAGACCTGGTCATTCACGGTATCACGAAAGTGGGTACGTTACCTGTCAAACTCCCAAAAAGTCACCGTTTCTTGAATTCTAAATTACTCGGTAACTAATAGCTCAGATCGAATCTATATAATATCTCGCTGCGTAGAATTCAAAATATGAAACTCCAAGATGAACCAACTTACGCCTCGACTTACGCTGGAAGTATGTAGAAAGATGAAAGTTTGTAGCTAAACCCACTCAGTATCGCTAGGCTGGTCTTACGTACCTCAATATATCAATCATAATTCGAAAAGTCGTCGGTGATGATTATTTTTGTTATCACTTCTTGAGATTGAGGAACGTATAATCCTCTATTTCTCACAAGCTTACCTTGGATCCAAATTGAATTGAAACTAAGCCGACTGCGATCGGTAGATGAATGAAAACCGTATCAGAACTCTTCCTCATTCATTCTGATCCTCCTCATAGCCTTTTCATTTATTTCCGTCTTGTTAGAACTTCATTTGAGATGCGTCATTGCACCTTGGCTGATCGTGAAGAGGTGATTGACAGTTCAAGGGCATCGCACAGTTTTTCATAAACTTCCATCTCCCAAAATAACCCTACCCAAGTCTTTTTCTTGCGTTGGCTTTGGCACAATGCTGTATGCGCCTTTTCGCCATTACCAGGTGAGGTTAGCATTAGTGTAAAAGAGCGCGACGGTCGGCAAATCCGAGCGTCACGACTTGGTTTTGGGGTTTTCCGCGTATCATTTCGAAAATTAGAATTCTTTTTTATTTTTGAGCAGGTCACTTATCGTCACACTGTTGTGTAAGAACCTACCCAAGTCAAGTGATCCCAAAGAAACTCACCGAAGCTCGCATTTCCCGTCTCTCCGCACCAACCCCTCCCGTTCTTTCAACTCCGTATGCCTCAAGAACCTTTAGCACGAGCTTGCAAGCTCCCCCCCCCCCTCCCCACCCCATCATAGGTCCATCAATGGTCCATCAGCGCCCAGTAAAAATTCCCACCTTTCCTCGCCTAGAGTCAACAAGTGCTCATCATGCCCTGCAATCCCTATCTCTTGGCCCGTCCTCAGGCTCATTCCACCAAAGACCAACTGCCGCTAGACTGCAAGCTGCGTCCGAGCTTTCCAGCAGGAGACTGCGGCGCGCGGTTGATTCGAGTGCATGCAGGGTAGGTATATCCGCGACTCGGACACGCTGTAGTCGGGCGAAGGAGAGAAGGAGAGAGGAGGAGAGAGGCGGTGTCTCTGGGGGAGGCGGGGCCTGCAGCGGACCGGGGGGCGGCAAGCTCCTCTCCTCTCTCTCTCTCTTTCTCTTCGCGCGAGTCTCCTTCGGCGCAGCCGACGGGTGGGGGGTGGCCGCTATCCTCCCGCTCTCTCCCACTCGTTGCTCCGGCGGCGCCACGTTTCTCTTCTTTGCTCTCTCTCTGTCTCTCTTGCGTTGTACCGGCGCGGCAGCTGGTGGCGCCGCCGAGGCCTCAGTCGCGACGCGCTCGTCACGCGGTGCACATCGCGTATCGCGCGCGCCAACCTCCCCACGCATCCCGCGCGTACCTCTCGCCGCACACCCGAGCGTTTCCTGGACGAAATGGCCCCGATCGCCGCGATTGACTCTCTCGACTGACAATTAGAGCCAGTGTCGATGCGTGCCAGTGCCAGAGACGTGATACCCAGTGCAGTGTGACCCCTCGTCGACGAGGCCATGCGTCGATAGGAGCGCGCCAGCCATCGGAAAACGTGCCCAGGATGGCGAGTCAGCAGCAGCAGCAGCAGCCGAGCACCCCGACGAGCGGCTCGGGCGGGGGCGGCAGCTCCTCCGGCGGGGGCAGCGCCAGCAACAGCACCTCCAGCGCCGGCTCGCCCCAGCAGTTCTGCCTGCGCTGGAACAACTACCAGACCAATCTGACGAACGTGTTCGACCAGCTGCTGCAGAGCGAGAGCTTCGTCGACGTGACCCTGGCGTGCGACGGCCACTCCGTCAAGGCGCACAAGATGGTCCTGTCGGCCTGCAGCCCCTACTTCCAGGCGCTCTTCTTCGACAACCCCTGCCAGCACCCCATAGTGATAATGAAGGACATCAAGTGGCCGGAGCTCAAGGCGGCCGTCGAGTTCATGTACAAGGGCGAGATAAACGTGTCGCAGGAGCAGATAGGGCCCCTGCTCAGGGTCGCCGAGAGCCTCAAGATCCGCGGCCTGGCGGACGTCAACAGCGAGCACGAGCTCGCGTCCAGGATAGGCGTCGGCGTGGGCGCCCTCCTGGGCCGGGGCAGCCCGCACGACGAGTCGAGCCTGAACCTCATACAGCAGCAGCAGCAGATGAGGAAGAAGAGGCGGCTCGCCTCGGCGGAGCGCTCACCCAGCAACTGCAGCCCCGAGCGGGGAGACCAGCTGGCCGAGGACTGCTCCTCGGCGGGCGGCAACACCCCCAGCGAGACGCCCAGGTCCATGGGCTCGCCCAGCATACCCAGCATCAGCGTCACGCCGCAGATCAACCTGCAGGAGCTGCCGATGCAGGCCCTGGGCGGCGCGCTCATGGCCAGCGGCAACGGACACGGTGGTGCCGCTGGCGGCGCGGCGCAGCGCGAGCAGAGCGCACTGCAGGCCGCTGGCATCGCGTCGCACGTGTCCGGCGGCCACGTGGGTGGCGCCGGAGCGGCCGGCTCGCAGCAGCAGCAGCAGCAGAGCGGCGTGGCGAATCATCTGGGCGCGGCGCACGCCGTCGCGCAGCAGCTGTCGGTCCAGCAGCACCAGCACCACCACCACGCGGCGGCGGGACAGGCGCAGGCCCAGCAGGTCGGCGACGACCTCGAGATCAAGCCCGGCATCGCCGAGATGATCCGCGAGGAGGAAAGGGTGAGTGCCCTAATCCCGAAAATATAGCGATGAGGGGGTGGGCTTTCGAGTGGGGAGGGTGGGGATTCGTAGATTTCGACCTCCACGAGGTAGCCGCAAACACAAGATAGGACTGAGAGCCGATGGACGTCTTTCGTGGATAAGACCATAGACTCCTGAATATCGCCCATACTAAAGTTTGGTACTATGAATATTAACTGTCCCAAATCAAATTCCAATCTCTGATCGCAAAAAGCGCCCCTACTTGACGAGAGCTCTATTGCTCTTTTATCCTCGAATTTCGCACCCCAAAAAGTTCAAGATTTCCAGGAGGATTGAAGATAATTCAAGATTGCAAAATTCTGTCGAGATTTCATAGGATCGCTAAATTCCAAATTTGGCGATCAGATTAGTGGCAGAGGGTGACTCGTTACTGTATCTAAAATGTTTGACACTGCTTTGATCTTAATCGCGTGGCAGATGCGGCCAATCACGTTTGAAGGCTTCAATTTACAAAATCCGCCTGTGCAAATAAAACACAACGCTTGCAAAAGTACATTCCAGTCAAATCACTACATCCGGGTACCCAAGATTGTGAATATTGATGATCTCACCCGTCATTCTTCCAAAAAATCCGGCAAAGACATGATAATTTTTACGCCGGTTTTTTTCGTGACCTTGCACAGTCATCAGCGAATCCTGCTCGAGTTACGAGCTCTCCGAAACGAACGCTCGTAAATTCTTGCAAATTCTCAAACTAAAATACTCGCTCAAGAGCCACGCATAATACAGCTACGCCACTCCTATTCACATAATAGGGGCACGAAGCAGCGACCCCGCATTCGTCATAGCTCTACCCCGCGACAGCAATTTCGTGTGGCGCGCGACTATGTGTGTACAGCGCACTCGTGGCGTATTGAAAGCACGCGCGCTCTCCATTCGCATGAATTAGATTAGATCGATCGCGAGTGTCGGGCGAGACCCCACCAAAAAGCCCACGTGTGTACATATATATATTCTCGAACCGAAAGCGCATTGTGCTCGGTGGTGTGGGTATTATAATATTGGCGAGGGTCGCCCCCATTCAAAATCCAACTATACGAGGGGCTGCGAACAAAATTCAATCCTGCGTCGGACCGATCTCCCACAGCCCCGTATCGCGTGGCTGGTGTCGCCGAGGTACACAGCTATATATAGTGCGCGATGCGCTGGAAGCGGGAGGCGCGAGCGCCACGCGCTCGGTATCGGCATAGATGACCTACCCGAGATCGGCTTCCGTATGTGCAGGAGGAGGGGCATCGCCGAGCCTCTTTCTCCCTCTCTCGCAGCGCGATTCGCATATAGTGTATATAGAGAGGACCTCGATGCATCTCCTTCGTTCTCGCACTTTTTTTCGGTGCGCCCGGCGGGCTATGTGTACACTTTCATACATATACGCAATGCACCGAACGAGTCGATCGTATAACCCAACGCCCCCTAAACCGATGGCATGGGGTTTCGTATAGAGGATAGCCTCGGTGCGGCTGCCCAAATTGAAAAGTTTGATGTATTAAAATGGCTTTGCGCGGTGCTCCTCCAGGCCCGTTTGTGACTGTTTTATCTTACCTGCGCTCCCTCGCCCTTTCGCGGATGCGCCGCGGCATGGCATGGAGCGCGATCGAGTGGCTTTTTTGGCCCGCCGCAATCGCCCGCCTCGATTCATCTTTATATGCAGCTGCACCTGCAATCTCTTCCATCTCGTGTGTAGCAAAGCTCCGCTTCGTTCGTCCCCGGTAGCGAGCCAAAATTAGAATTTTGCCAATTGGATTTACGATATTGCATCGCGGGCCCAGCCGCACTCGTGCGACGCACTTCGTTACTATCTGATGTGTGCGAGTGCAATTTGGTCGAAGAACCGATAAGAAATTCCACGTGCGGCGCGATCAATTGCGTCGGCTGGTAATAATATTTGAACGACTGCGTTCGAGGCGAGATTGTTACGTAGACTCGGAACATCTGTGATCCCGACCTTACGAAATTTCATTGTGATCGGCCGGGTACACGTGTCAATAGGTCGATGCAAATATTTTTAGGAGAACGTCATTCGTCGGAGCTAATCGGAACGAGGAGTGTCTTGAATAGAGTGCATTGACTCTCCGAGACTCTTTCCAATCTCGTATGGGTGCACGCACTGAATGCACGTGCGAGCTCGATAGATTGCCTGTAAAAATATTTGAGCAGTTCTGTGGATTTTCGAACCCCGAGTAATGATTATAATCATAATTATGATCCATGCTCTAATCTCATTATTCTCTATAAAATTCAAATGATGCTCGATATTGTTCCTGATTGCATCATTGATGATAAATCGATTGCTCTCTCCTTCCGATAAAATATTCATAAGATGATGAAATGAGCTCAAGGCAACAATCTGCTGTACAGCGGATTGAAACGTGCAAAATGTTTACTTGTCTGAAGAATTTCATTCAGAAATGATTTTCAATACGAATCTTGTGATTTTTGCGAGCGGAATTGGATTACACTGTGCCAGAAAAGGAACCGCTCGCCAAGATATTCGCAGGGCAGAAGTTGACGCCATATATTCGTTCTTTCCTCGGCTCGCGTAATTCCTCCTCAGACACAGTTCTTGTGTTCTTTACAGTTCGATAGATGAATTGATTTTTTGGAGATTACACATGCACGTATCAAAAAACGTGTCCGTTCTCTTTTTGGTAATCGCCCGGTGCATTCGTCATAAATCTTCGACGCCTCGTCAACCGCCCAGAAAATCACAGTGCATCCTACACCCTCCGCCGCGAGCCCATTCGTCAAAGTCTCGAGACTTTGAGTACGCACCGTCCGAATTTTCCATTTGCCAAATGGCCGCAGCGGCGGATTTCCTCTGCCTGTCTCTCTCTCCGCGACGCGGTAAATCAGGAATTATCTTGCGGTGGTCGCCGCTGCCTTTTCCCATCGCAACTCGCATAAATACAGGCCGCGATATTACGATGCAGCGACACGAGAGAAGCGGCTCTGGGTGCAACTAGACTGACTTGATGGACGGATGAGCGAGCCATTGCGCAGATTGCTTCGCGTTGCATCGCCGCCGATGCAGTCCGGTCCTGTGCGCGTCTAACCAAGCAGATTTATACGCTCGAATCCGGGCCTCTCTGTACCAGCGTCGTTATCTCTGTCAGCCGCTTCCAAGTGCATTCGTAGCTTGCACTCGCGTGCGACGAGACACCAAAGTGCACATGACCCATCGCTGGGAAATACATGACTTATACGGGAGCTGTTTTGCTCGTGGCACTCGCGCGGGCCGGAGTGAGTCGTCGGTCGGAGGTACGCTCGGCCTGCGCCTCCCCCGCGTTTGATTAATGCTCCCTTTTTGCGGCCGTCGCCACGCGGACATTTTTTTCACCCTTCGATTCCTCCAACTCTCCGCATTGCTGCGCGCGACTGTTCGGAGAGACGCGTGACGTTTCGCATTTTTCCGCAAACGCGTCGCGGTGCGTAGGCTCTCGCTCCAACCCCTCGCGCCTCGTTTTTTGCCATTTTTCGCTACTCTGTCGATCTCTCGCTGCTCTCCCGCGTGTCGTTGCACAGCGGCTCGATCAATTTATCGATGCACCCCTCTGGCTCGCAGCGCTCTTATCTCAGGCGATTCTATCCTCTCGCAGGTCCGAATATACCCAATCGAAGCAATAATTAGACATTGAAACGTGCATCTTTTGGCGCACGTGCTGTCAGAATCTAAGTACGGGCAGAACTCGGTATTCGCGGTAGTTACGTTCCTAAAAAGTACCGCGAATACCGAATTTGTGATTACGGAAGTATTGTTTTCATGGGAAATGAGGGGTTACGGGATCGGCTCCAGTCGAAAGTCACCATATTCTTCTGAAAAATCGTGATTGACCATAGTATTTTCTGTCTAGAATCCGTCTGAAACTGGAAAGAATCTAGTTTTGAAACGACCAAACTAACCCGGACTGGCAGAAAATGGTTTCTAAACGGGCTTAGGGCTTTTATCTTGAACATATTTGTAGAAAGTCAATGCTTGCTCGGAAATCGCAGAGACACTGAGTGGAACCTTTTTGTGTATCATATCTTTCATCCAAACTATCAGCAAAGTTGCGATCCGCTCTATGTCATTAATTCTCATGAGTTATATAGTGAATGAAACGACTTTTTATCAGCCGTGCATATTAGATTTTAGCATCCAGTCTTCATTAAAGATTGCCAATCGAGTTTATTAACTCACCGATCAACAACTCGATTTTTTCTCTGGATTCTCAGATTTTTCAAAAATCTCAATGCTTCCCGATCCGCGAATACGGGATAAAATGCCGCGAACAACGAATTCGGGTTTCATTTCATCTCACCGCGAATACGAAATTCGCGAATACGGAATGCGCGAATGCCGAGTTTTGCCTGTAGATAGTCTTTATTGAAAAATTACTTGATATGATTCTGAAAAACCTCGAGTCATTGTTGCCTCTAGTTATAAAATAAGAACCTCATATTACGCGTTCCGCGATGATAAACCCCGCCTCGATACCATTGAACCAGTGAGCCACCAAATCCTCCACCTTTGGTAGGTTCAGCCACCCATACGCTGTATGTGTAGAGCATGTATTGAATCGAGAGCGCGAGACAAGCGCGCATAACGAGCCGATAAAAATTGGCCAAACTAAATTAGAGATGTGCGCGAGCCACCCGACCTACAACCGAACAAAGGTAAAATCACGCTGACGGTGAATTTGGGCCAATCGCGCATACGTACATTCAACGGAGTTATAGCTTTCGCCTTAATAAGGCGCTACCGCGGCAGCGTAGGAAATACTTGAATGAAAAAGCCACGGGCGGGAGAAGGGGGGGGGTGGAAGTTGCGGGGGGCGATACTTAATCAGCGGCAGACTGGCTGGGCGTGCCAACTCGGTGAGAGAGACGACTCGATATCTCTATATATGTATACTAGTAGCGGGTGTCGTAGCACCGAATAAATTAGATTTGGCGGCTGCTGGCTCTGAGCTGCAAAAAACGCCAATATGAGATATAGAAGGAGAGATGTCGAAAGCGCCGCTCGGACACCGACGGCAACTGAATTTTAGAATATCCGATCGTACTCCGCATTCGATGCGTGTAAGCCGAGCAGCAGAACGCGATCGAGGAACAAAATGCTCCATGGACGACACCTTTATCAGTAATTCCTTCTCTGTAGTGTGTGGACCACATCCGGATACGAGCCAAATCTACAGCTGTCAAATTCTCTATTCGGAAGTCGCGCTTTGAGCCCGCTGTACGGCATGTAATTTTGACGAGTTTCATAAATCCACTCCGTGTCCTTCTGCATGTTCTATCAATTTTAATAGAGCTGCGTCCGCCACGACGACTCGACGACGAAGCTAATATGACGTCGCTCTCGAGCATACGAGTATGTTATTTTGCTAATTATTCGCATCTTTTGTCCTCCAACTCGCCTGCACAAGCTAAATCATTAACGAAATGGACGTTTGAATCGGATGAGAAATGAGCCTTGACTTGTACGTGTTTATA
>JAPYYZ010004538.1:0-13070 GCA_030522705.1 Eretmocerus eremicus
CATCTGCACGCTGTCATCGGATATGAATGAAATAATGAGTTTCCATCGAAAGCCATATCATTTCTGTGTCAATATTATTTTCATATTCTTCCAATATTTCTTCGAATTTTCTCAGGTACGGATCTGTCAAACGTATTCCTTTGGCGCAATATGCTCGCCGTCATCTAATACAAATAAAGTAATGAATTTCGACCTATAACTGTATCATCGCCGTGTCAATATTATTCTCGTACACCTCCAAAAATTCTCCGAATTTTCTCTTCTAATTAATCAGCTTCTCTTAAACCATAAAACATTCGTTTCACATAACACATTTTACGTCTCATCGTGCGTCGAGTACGTGATCTTTGGCATGCAATGATTTGGATAGATAATGTCCTCACGAGTTTGATACTTTGAATGCGGTAGTACCATCAACTGTATCCAAAGTCGTCTGCAAAAACTGAGCAGCCCAAGGCTCATTATGCGGCAAACAGACCGAAGGAGTAAAACAATGGTCGCCGAAGAGGGTTGTATACTCGCGAATATCGTCGGCCAATAAATTTCATCTTATCCATTCTCCTTGGGGCGGTCTCTCGCCCACTCGTGCGCAAGTCTAAGTTATGATACTCGCGCGTGAAATTCCAATGCTGGTTCATGTACCAAATTTATATGCGCGTGCGTATGTATGATTTTGCGGTGGAGAAGTTGAAGCGGCGTTATTATATTATACCCGAAGCAACCATCGACGGAGATAGTCGATGGCGGCCCATTGTCTCGGCTACAAATTAATCTGCCGATCGATACATACCCGCGACGTCTTTCCGCGCCTTTCGTTTGTATCCCTGCCTTGACCGTCGCTCGACCAATTCCTTCCGATTCCCGCATGTAAACTCGCTTCCTGTTCAAGTAGACTTGCACACGATATTCACAGTCTCGTTTTTACAAACGATTTCGGGGTTATTTTTTAATGTGTTTGAGTGACAAAGTAAATTGACGCGCGTCGAAGCAGTGACGCCAATGTTTTTCTTAAAATCGTATCAGAGCTACTTAGAGTAATTAGTCAGGTATACATAATACGTTTTCCACGAACCATTCACATTTGGGCTGTATAAACACGATACAGTACTTCTAATTCGTATTATAAATCATTCTATAGCTTGAGAATACTCATCTTCATTTGAGTCTCCGTTTTCTGCTAAGAATTGAACTGTGAGGTACGCTATATGCTTGCATGACTTGACGTTTTTACTGATGGTTTATTTTCGTGGGAATAATCAAAAGAATCGATGAAAAACACCATATTGTCAATATACTATGAGCTCATCACCACAAGAGTGGCTTTGAGGCGAATCGAATAGAATGACTCGATGAATAATGAACTTGAACCGGAAGAGAGAAGACGAGAGATGAGTGAGATTCATGGCTATTACCGATCAGGATGATGGTCAAAAATTCCAGAGAACATGAATTTTATAATGCGGGTGCCTTAAATAATTGTTAAGCGGTTTAGGGGAATAGATGAGGTTATGGGAACTCTCTGTAAGCGTATTGTATTGGAAACTTTCAGAGAAAAATGAATTTATTATGGTGTATTATCATTTGGAGCGGGAGTAGTATCATTTTTTATAAGGGCTAAATGTCTCCTTCCAATGTATGTTGTAGTTAAGGGCAAACCTATGATTGCCTCAAAAAAAGTTTCTCGTCCATATACACGGGCAGCCCTTTCTCTGTAGATGATTGTTCCTTCATTATTCAGCAGTGACCCATCGGAACAATGACGAAGAAGTACTAACTCGATTGCTATTTTCTATACAACTCGTTAGATTGTGTCTTTTACTTGGATACACACGGTAGAGTTTCTCATGAGTTGGAGAACTTGCATCAATAAACATATGCATTAGATATTACACGATACACAATGATGGATTCCCTAGAGCTAGGGAGAAAAAAAACCCGAATACGAATTAAGTAGGGAACAAAAGAAGGAGACTTGGTCTTTGATGATCGAAGCACTGTTATATTTTGGGAGAAAATTAAAGAATTTTCCCTGCAAATCAGCAATTATTACCTCAACTCAAGCCGTGCTGACTAATTATAGCTAACTTTTGAAAGATTGCGTTTTGAAATGTAACTTACATTTGTTCGAGGTATCGACTCGAGAAGGGGGACTCTATTTGCAAACCTTTAGGATCAAGTTCTATTCTCGGGATGAGGGAGAATATGGTAAAATATATCATGTGTTGGGCGAGCAGAGGTTAAAGAGTATGGATCATCGACTCCGCGTATTTTTTTCCTCGAATTATTATTTCTTCGATCAACTAGGGAAAAAATAATCAAAATTGATTCGGGATTTATGCAATTGACTGAGAATCTAGATTTCTGAGAATCGGATTCCATCATATTGATATCAAAGAGTACGTCAATGAGTTTTTCCATCAACACAATCAACGCGTATAATAATGAGGATCAAATGATATTTTTCCATAGGAATTCAAATTTAGAATGTGTAAATATTAGACTTACCCAAACTGTTTATTGTATTCACTAACCTAATCTATCAACAGATGATCGATCGGTTCAGTCTTCGATTCGCAATTAATTCAACTATATTTAAATTCTCTTGATCACAAATCCAATATGATTTTCATTGATTTCTATGAATTTTGCGTCTATTTGAATAATCAGGCTGAGTGAATAGATAATTATTCTAAGAATCTGGGTATTTTTCTATCAAAAATAGAACCGAGTGAGGTGACAATGGTACTTACAATGTGTTGGTCACATACGATGATCGAATATTATAGTATGTTTCCAATCCAACATTGACGTTCTTATCTTACTCAGGTCAGTTCCTTTGATACATTGTAAAAACTCAATTGCCAGCATATAACAACCCACTATTCCACATTAAAACTCTCTACACTCACATCTATTTTTCATGAGAAGCAACTTCGCAATATAATCTCATAAGTTATTTATCAATGCGCACAAAGTATGGCAAAGGCATTAATTGATGAAGTACATTCAAGGTGTTCTTCGAGCAAGCTTTAGCTCATCACTCGCGACGAGTTGTGGAATATAAATGAATAATATATATGACTATTGCTATAATTCTCTCTCATCATTATTTCAAGACCACTTGGATAATGAGAAGCGGGTTTATTATTCCATACACTATATGACGATGAATGAATTAGAGACGCACTTAGATGTATAAAAGTTTCAATAGACTTTATTCTTGTTTGTCACGACATGAATTCAACATCGCAACCGAAGGAAACCCATTGCCACTGAGTATGCGAGATTATTGTGTTCATAATTGATGAACATAATCTCATTCCCTCCAGTAAAATATAGTTTCATCACATTGCTCACTCGTCTATTCGATGGAATATACTATTGTTGAATCGTTGTATTTCTCCGTATAAACTGCGAATATGTGTACAAATGGTGGATGAGATAGTTTCAGCTGACGACACGATCATTACTTGGTAGAAACATATTGGATCCTCCTCATTTGGAGAGTTGCTGTCAAAGCCTCTCTTGGTAATGTTAAAAAACAATAGGAAGAATCTTTTGAAATTTGAAATAGATACTCAGTAGGACCTGATTTCTGAATTCCCCCATTTGGTTTTTTCTAGTGCTATGAAACATAAACAGATGTCTATATCATCTGGAATTGACCTCCAAGTTTGAGGTACGCTGTATTTTCAAGCTCGGTCCTCCTATTCCCGTCCAAATTTGCTCTGACAACGATTTGTGCGACGACTCCTCCAACGAAGCTCAAGTTTTCAGGGAGGGATAGATGATGTCACTATTGCAACCGAAGAAATGTCCAAAAATTGCAAACGTTCGAAATCGTGACTCCTCTCAAATCTGGCAAATAACTTAGAAAACGATTCAAATCGTTGACTGACTCGGTCCAAATCGATGATAAAGAAGTTGATCACAACAATCTCCAAATCGCATAAAAAATTCCCCAAGCCCGGAATCACTAATCAAACACAGCGAGCAACATGTCCCATCGCTCTATATACCAAGCTCATACACAAGCTCGCTCCACATAAACCACGCGCAACTCGTCGATTTCGCGCGGCACCCAGGCAAAGCTCACGCAAGCTCGAGCTTTCGCCTCGCGCGTCTCGCAGACTCACTCACGCGCACTCTCACATACACATGTAGCCGGCGCGAGTCGTGCGCATCGATCGCGCGCGATAAGCAGCAGAGCCGTAGCGCCTTGGACTCGCGGACTCTCGCGCTTCAGACCCCCCAAGAAGCTCCCCCCCCCCCTTCCCCTCTGTGCAAAAACAAACTCTGAGCGAAACGGCGACGGGCTCGGGCTCTCATACCTACGCGCAAATGTCCGGGAGAAAATGAGGAGGGGTCCGCGAGTGTAAGTTGACTTTGCATTATTTAGGCGGGCAGCAGTCGCCACCCCGGCTCCTCTACTCGGCTATATATGTATAACACGTGCTCTTTTGAAGTTTCGGAACCCCTCCCATGGCTCTTCCTTGAAATATTCACGCGGCTGCGTCAGCGACTCCGAGTGTCTGAAAAGCTCTGCAGACGGCGGTGGCTAAGGGATTCCTCGTCTATTAGTTGCTGGGCGAGATCATGCACCTGCGACGATTGAGGCGGCAAGGGGATGATATGAGGATACGTGGGTGAGGGGCTCGAGGAGATGGAGGCAGGGTTTGGTCAGACGAGAAATTGGTGACGCGATCATGACAATATTGCGTTACGAGAATAAACTGTATTATTATCATAATTGTTGGTACCATTATTATCATTATCATTATCACCATTATTATTATTACTATTACTCTTGTAGTTATTAATATGATTATCATTATCATCATCATTGTTATTATTGTTGTTTTTATCATTATTATTATTATTATTATTATTATCATTATTATTATCATTATTACTTCCATCATTATTACTACTTTCAATTGAACAATGTATATTTGAGAGCTGAAAAATCGATTCGATACCTTATCATTATTATTATTATCATCATTACTATTGTAGTTATTAGTTTGATTATCATCATCATCATCATTGTTATTATTATTGTTTTTATCATGATTATTATCGTTATTATTATTATTATTATTATTATTATTATTATTATTATTATTATTACTTCCATCATTATTACTATTTTCAATTAAAAATTGTATATTTGAGAGTTGAAAAATCGATTCGATACCTTAGCTAAAATATGTCATCGAGACCGTTTCCGAGGGACCCTTGAGTTATTCTACGGATATGATTGACGTCGAGACTTCCTCGGAAGAGAAGGAACCACTTACACCTCGCTAAGTAGTGTGCTCTACAATATATAATCCTCAAGCTTTTTCCAGCTTCTCGCTCGTATCGCTAACAAGTACTCCCACACGACTTGTTCTCGCGAAATAGTCTCGTCCATCTTCCTCTTCGCAGCAAATCCCTCCGTCTCGCTTTTATTTTCCCTCCTCCGTCACCTTCGCCACCGCTCCTCTACTCATTTTATTATTTTAACCTCTACGCTCGGGTTCTACAGCAGCAACAGCAGCTCTCAAACGTGAATTAATTGTACCTTACGAAAGCGACGCTTCTCTTTGTTGCGTGTCGCTTCCGCTCCTTTGGCAGCGGTTCTCGGGCCTCCAGTCCTCCCGAGAGAGACTTCCTTGAAATCAATTACAAATTCAAATGATCGTTTTTATGATAACAATAATCCTACATCTATTCTTCTCCCCGATTTCTATTGTTTCGCTGGAGAGCTCGCTCTAAGAGATCTTCTCAGATTGGAGCGCCTCTTCATTTCTCGAATAAGAGGAATGAAAAAACGCATGACTTGATGATAGATCTCCCTCTCTCTCTCCCTCTCGCACGTTCTCCAGTGGATGGATGTGTAACGCGTGTGGAGAACGCCTCGATTGCCATGAAGATATGAGGATCTCGGCCGTTCCCAAGTATTTTGAGTGATTTAAACTTCATTGTATGTAAAGTGCACAAATTTATAGATCGCAGGACGCGAGTGGAGGGGACGATTTTCCTACTCGACGCGGAAAAAATGCTCGGAGCTGCGCGATGATGACATGTGAATTTTGTTCCTTTAATACTCAGCGCTCGCGATGTACAGCTTTGGTTGTTCACTTGTTACACTTACAATTGCAATAACATGCCGCTACAGGGTCATTACATATTCCAGCTTTTTTCCACGCGCGTTTACCGGAGATGGATTGCACCGGGTACACTTGATTGTTTTTCAAATTGGCAATATTCTTAGATAGTTCACGAGTGACTTTACAACTTTTCCAAGCTGAAACGGGAGAGTATCTCGCGGTTTTCGATGCAAGTATCACTCGCCTCGTATACAATCTCATTACTCTGGAATCTCAAAATTAGCCAACCACTGGTATTCGCCGGAATAAATTCTAAGTCTGGTTCAACGTTGTAATTTGACGTAGCATTGCTCAGTAGATTATATTCAACTGACTGCGCGAGTCACGACTAGAGAACAAAAGTAATGGGCTTGAAATAACTGGTTGCACTGAGATTGATGACTGCGAGTTGTTAGAATGGATCTACGAGTCTTTTTATGGGAGGTGTGAACTTACAACATTTCGAACTATTTAAATGGGAGCTTTCCTGCATTTTGCTCTGAGACGAAAGTTTGCATAGTTCTGTCTGTTAGAGAATAACATCAAATCATTTCGGAAGTCTTTGAAATTTTTTATCATTGAAAACAGATACGTTGAGAGCATCTCATTTTGATTCATCATCCTGCAATTTGATTACGCGATAAATTTGCGGGACATCTGTTATGATGTTCATCTTGGACGAATATCTTGGAATTATCTATAAATATGTAATGCTAATCCATCGGATCGAGCTTGAAACGCGATGAAAATAGCCTTTGCCAGAGCAGAGCCCGCGTGATATCTGACATGCTCTCATAACATTTAGAGCATCAACTTATGAAGAGTGCATGACATCTGTAAATTCACCGATCCAATTTTATTCACGTTCTAATTCTAGGCTGAATTCGCTATTCTCATTGATCCGCCGTGAAGCCGAGCGAATTTACAAATTCATCAATTCATCTGCTGGCATCATACTTTCCACCCAGATTTCTAAATCGATTTTGTTTAAAAATAAAATTACCCAATTCAATCCTGATCCGCATTACTGGAGTCAAAATGTTTGATATTTTTCTTGTGTGACCTTGTCGCCACGCCCCGAGCGTGTCGAGTATGTGTATGCGAAATCTTCAGATTCCATCTCTGGGAGTAGCATGACAATTAGAGATTCTTCAAATAGGCGGTCGTGGTCTCTCGGATTAGCCGCTTGGCTACCGTGAAGAAGGCCCCGGGTTCAAATCAAATCTCCGCGGTTCCCATGGAAGATCGATCGCTTATTTTCTCTGAGACTTTCGACTTTTCATAAATTCCACGTGACACTTGCTAAGGGATTTTTCTCTAGTATGGTTTTTTTCGTCCCAAAAATATCACAAAATTACACTCTATTCTGTCCCGCTCTATGAAACAAGCCTGTTAAATTGCCATCAAATCGTCGCGATTTTTTTCCAACTCTTGCTCATCTCGCAAATAGACTAATTTTCGCGCTTTCCAACTTGAAGCTCATCCAAATACCAATTAGCTAATTGACGCAAGCTTCAACAATCGAGTCATTTATCTACCTACGACCAGTTGTGTCCAGCATGCGACCGACCACGGGACCCTTTAAAATTTCATCTTCGTTCAATTTCAGCTGGCCTCGCGGTACTGCTCCTCTATACCCGGTATACCGATGCACACAACTCGGCTCCGGCAGCGCGGCAATCGGGCTCATTTGCTCAGCTACGAACGTCGTGTTCTGGCGTACAAACAGAGAGCCACTCGTCACACACAAAGGCTGCCCCTTATAAGTATTGGACGTAGGCGCCGATGCGCTCGTTAATACTTGAGGCTAAACGCGCTCTGCCCTCGACTGCGCCGCACTCCCCCATATATATACCGCACGCACTGACCGTGGGCTTCCATGTATTCGAATGCGAGTGTGCGCGAGAGCTTGCAATCCGTGTCGTTCGGGCGCTGTGTTTGCTCGACGCTCGCAAGCTCTCGAGAGCTTGCGCTATAGCAACTGTGAGCTTTGCTTCTTCGAGATCAGAGCTTTGGATTTCTTATGCTGCTGTAAAATTTATGTGTTCTTGTCTGATCATTCGATCGGGAAAATTCGTGTTCGAGTGAGTTCATTGGGTTTCTCGTGTGATCAGGAATTTCGGTACCGTCGAACGTAGTTGTTTTCACAAGACAAGAGGAAGCATTTCGTTGGAAATTTGTTGCGCACGTCATACTTTGTCTATGTGTGATGTGCGCAAGTGATGCTGTAATTTTTATTGCCAAGCAAAGATTCTGAAGAAAACTCGCGAATGCAAGAATGGCATTTCAAACACTTTATTTAAATAACTCATGAATATTTACGAGCAAATTTAATGTGACCAACTCGGTACTTCTAAAAATACTTGAAATTCTAAGAGAGCCGTAAAAGTGGACGTGTAAAAAATATGTAAAATGCATAACTATCAAGACGATGGCAAGTATATGAAGACTCGAAATACTGAGAGAGACTGAATTTTAATCTGAAATCTCCATTTGGAATAGACGCTGACAGGGAAGCTAGTTTTTTGCGAATCGTGTACCCATGCATCCGATGTGTTATAAAATTAACGGCCAGTCAATCAAGATCATCAGGAAATAGTTTCAAAATAGACAGAGAGAGAGAGAGAGAGAGAGAGAGAGAGAGAGAGAGAGAGAGAGAGAGAGAGAGAGAGAGAGAGAGAGAGAGAGAGAGAGAGAGAGAGAGAGATCAATTTTAAAGCAATGTCGGGGCAGTTATACAATCAAGATGAGAAGATACATCAAGCATTTGAGATTGGTAGGTATTTACCGTCACGGTATTATAGCAGCCGCGGAAATACGCGAGTTGGCAAAGCTCGCCGCGCGCACATCTTTGCCGAGAAACATGTAGCATAAAAGTGGATTTCGATCCGTGACACGTCAGCCAAACGACTCTTACATACGTGATACGCATGAGCCGACAATACATACATTTTGAACAAGTGGAGGTATTGCGTTAATGCGCTGCGCTCGGCCCAAAAGTTCGATCTATTCGCTGCGACACGCACTTTTGTCGCGTCGTTTTGCGAATTCAGCTTCTTTCGAGGCGAGAGGAAAGAGAGGCTGAATCGGCAAGTATCCCGTTAACTTTTATACTCAAAGTCGATTCGGGAATGTTCAGCGGGGACAATGTAAATCGATACAATGTCGATGCTAATTTCATTTTGAAAGAGTCTTTCTTCTGCGAACTTTGCACGGTGCGTGAGTATCGCTCGAAATTTGGCGTTCACGATGCTCACGCGAGTATTTATTCCGACATTCCAGTCTGAGTGTGTCAGGTATTCCGAATGAGCGCACTCGTTTAATTTTATTACGAAAATCTTACGCGGCCTTTCCTCACTCGAATGGCCTAAAATATTGCACGCCTTGCATTCGAATATCTTTGTTCCACGTAACACGATGCATCTATCAAAAAACACTCGAGTAAGGACTCTGTTCCGACACGGATGAAATGTGTATTTAGAGAAGATCTTCATCATAATCCTGAAATTCCCCGACATCGCAAAATACTCAAAATTAATTTCAGCTTGGTCACATATCCTCTGATCACATCGAGTACCCGATTTGAATTTTTTTTACAATCCTCAGATCTCTCTCAATTTCACAGATCAAAATACGGAATTCCAATAACTTTTCTCATGATTTTCATAATGTGAAATACTACCCATCGTGATCTCCCTCTGATTCCTACACGAGTCCAACGGGTAAATTGGACACTGTCACTGGGCACAACGCGAGGGCGTATAATTTGTCGACAAATGCGGCGCTCGAAAAATCATCGATTCATACTCGCGCGGCGAGCTGAAAAATACATAATGAAAGAATAAAATAAAAAACAGAGCCAACGAGAGAGGGGAATAAAAATGTGAAAGCGCAGCGATCAAAGGCCGCGCACGTGGTTGGGGGGCGCGGCACGAGAGGGGGGCCTGCTGAATATGACGCGTCCTTTTTTTCGCGCGACTCTCGGGGCACAGTGGCTCCTGTGAGGGTGCCCGCATTAAAAATAATGAGAATTAAAGGGTATTCGCTTGCCGGGTAATTGCGCGCGCTTTTCGAAAGAGAATACAATTTAATTCTCATGATTTTTAAAAGGGCGAAACGAGGCCGCCATATAGCGCACACGAGCCCCAAGTAGGCGCTCTTGCATGGAAAATGCACATAATATTCCGGCCTTTCATTCCGCGCAAGCTCGACTTCTGAAGCGCTCGTTCGGCCAGAGGGGCGCGCATATAAAGCTCGACTCCATATTATACATATAGAGAAGATGCGCGGCTTCCACGACTGTGTGTATACGTGGAGGGCGCGTACGAAAAAAAGCTCCGAGGAATTGAGGAGAGAGCGCGAGTATACGCGTCCGTCTGTGTTGGAGAGATGTGGTCCGGTATATCGCGGCATGAAAGAGCGGACGTTTAGCCCGCGAGCGCGGCACGCTCAAATATTAACGACTTAATTATCCGGCGCTGCTTAATAATCCAGCTTTCGGAGCTTCGCGGCGACTCTGCGGCGAAAGCCCTCTCGCGGCTCCTCTTCCGCAGCTCGCAGCACGGAGCTTGCGGACCAAAAGCAGATGTTGGCAAGGGTGTCTGGAACGTGGGCGCCCACGCGCGAGCGATACAATTTTCCAATCGCTCGGTAGTTTGCTTGACGGCTACTAGAGCTACTCTCGAGTTAGGCGGAGAGCTACGGGATCTTGTTGAGTGTCTGATGAGCTCTTGCCTCGGCGGTGAAGAATTTTTTCTATCGACTTAACGCGGGTGCGTTGAAAGCCCAATACGTCTGAAGCATATAAAAGTTTTGTTCCCAAAGTCTTTTTAGTACATCCTGAGTTTTCAAGTGAATGAAAAAATTCACGATGATGCGATCAATAGTAACAAAAATCGATTGAGTTTTTCTGCGACATTGCGCTTTGAAGAATGAGTGAACTACGCTTTATTTCATAACTTCCGCGTGGTATTTAAAGAGGATATTGTTGTAGACTCGGTGTATTTTAATGCGCAGCACAAAAACGAAAGAGAGATAGACTCGCTTCGCGCTCGTCAAAGAAATTCGAATTGAAGAGATAGTCACGTCATTTTTTAAATACCTTGGATTTCCTAACGAGGCTCGAATCCGCTGTCCCGAGGTGAATTAAATGTGTTTCTAGCCATAATAATAAGCCTCGCCTCTGACGTATCACAATGCCCGTCGCGGCGCTCTACAATAGTCGCATGAATATTTTAAGAGTCAAGAAGCTAGCTACAAAGGACGCGCGCGCCGTACCGTGGCTCCTCGGCGTAAAATGAATCATTAACCTCGCCTTTACCTACGCTCGCGCACACAGTATATTCCTCATCAATCATTCACTCGCTCGTTAGCTATGCAGATCTTTTTAGCCATCTGGAATTCAGACGAGCTATACCTGTATTGTGTTATGTTATGTTCAGAATCGATTTCATTTCAGATTACTTTGACGCTGGAAACTTGATGCGTAACCGAGCTCGAAATTTTATCGATTCAAGTATAGCAATTCTTTCGTTCTTGGTGATCGATCGGGTGTACCATTTATTTCATTATTGATTGCGCTCAACTCTACTGCGATTGAGCGCTTTCAAATGAGCCGGTATTTTGAAAGATTTAATCGATAGCGTATTTCTTATTGTTTATTTGGAAATTGAATTTTTGAGACTTCTTCTCCTCTTCGATACTGAAATTCATCAACTCTTCACTGATTCTATCGATGATCCGAGCGGAGACGTATAAATCCGGATACTCGAGTACATCCCTAGTAGTTAGATCGACTATCAAGATTGATATGGCAATAGTGTTTGGAAGAGAAAACGGGACTATTCTATGGTAATTTTTTCCACACTTTTCAGTAATTTTTGATAATTCTTGAAATCTTCATAGAACAAATAAATAAGGTCCGCCAGTTCTGAAAGTACCACATTGATTTGCACGTTCTTCGTCCGAATTCAAAAGTAGAATTTGCCGAGTAATTTGTGATTTCTAATGATAAAAGCGCTTTCACACCTGCATTTCAGTCTAGTTCTTGTTAAAATGTATCGTTGTTATCCAGGAGTTACAGAGAGATGGGTTTGCACGGCGTAACACAGCAACGATCCACGATCGCTGCTTATTTTCAGCTCACGAACCTCAGCGCTTGTTTACTTGGTCGAGAAGTTGTGTCTGGTGGAGACGCATCCACTCATTGTTCTCTATTCATTTTCTCATCAAACAATTGTTACATCAAGCAAAGCTCATTTTAATACATAAGAGTATTCACAGAGTAAGGGACTAGCAAAACAACGTAAGTTCTTCAATTCTTGTTCAGGATCTTCGAGTGAACAGGAGGATGATCCTCCACCAAGATATCACTCTGTACAAGTGATATGTCTCGGGCAGAATTCTGGTGATTTTCGGTCAAAAATCGATTTTTTCGAGATTGAGGCTCTCAAAGGATATGAAACCCTTAAAAAGTACTGGCATTTTCAAGTACTAGCTCTCTGAATACGTCAAAATTGTTTTCAGAAGTGTTGGACACAATGGAGTGCACATAAAACTTTTTCAATTTGGTTAAATAAAACGTGAATTTCGATCATTTTAAACATTTTTACGTGCACCCCATTGCGTCAAACAACCCTAGGAACAAATTTAAAATATTCAGATAGCTGGCACTTGAAAATGTGTATTTTCTTAGGGAATTCATGTCCTGCAAGAGCCTCAATCTTGAAAAAATCGATTTTCGACTCGAAATTACCAGAGTCCTCCCTTAAATATCTATACCATTGATGGACAATTACTAAAAAATAAATGAAAAAGGAGGAGAATGATGGACAGCGGACAGGAGTTGTAAGATACTCTCAACATTATTCGCCGCACGATGAAGAGTAACTATAGGTAAATTCAGGTAGTTGGAAGCTTGCAGGGAGGGCTCCCAGA
>JAPYYZ010004539.1:0-10468 GCA_030522705.1 Eretmocerus eremicus
AATCTCATGAAATATCCGCACTCTTTTTATAGTTGTGATGTGAAAATTTTGGGAAGAAGTAAATGATTTTCACTAGAAAACCGAAACTCTTGAATGAGATATATAATCATGAGCAAAACTCTATTCTCTACTCTTTTGTCAATTTTCTTCAACTAATTTCTGTGCAATAAAAGCGAGACTTGAATAGTACATTTCAAAACAAGGGCGTAAAAACTTTTTTTCGCATCCGAGTGATGGGTTTCGAATGGGTTTTGAATTATCACGAGGATGCCAAAAATAGGTTCTACGTTCGTGTAAATCGAAATATATTTTTTGACAATCTGTGAGTGAAAGTTGCCAAACTGTACGCAAAGTCAACTTTGACGCACAGAATGTCAAAATAATGTTTCTTCTAAGAATTTTATTTCAGCCGAGATTTACAAGTACCCATTTTTCAAAACATCTACTCTCAAACTCTTGGCCTCGCAGAATGATAACACAGATTCCTGCAGAAACGGGACACCGCGACCGCGTGAAAACATCAGCTGCGTGCTTGATGCTTGAGTGTTGCGATCGGTGACAATGAGTTAATAATATCTTTTTATTCTCAAACCAGCAATAATATCGAGATTTAAATGATGGCTAATCGATCAAGATACTAGTTTTGCCACGTCGTAGAGAATAAATTACAAATTCACAAAATGGGCTCTATGAAGAAACTATTTTCACCGGTTACAGGTTAGAACATCGTGTTTGCTTTGAAAAATATTTACGTCTGCCAAACCAAATTATTTAGTATGCCAATTCGTTTCAATTATAATATGACTCTTGATCGTGCCACAACTCGTCTCTAGGTTGTACGTTGACAAAAACTCTGAAACTTGTTGCATCCAATAATGTGATATCATCACAAAGATCCTTTGCTCGTATTCTGAATCATTGGCCTAGAAAGAGATTTCCTCCATATTTCATAAAGCAAGATAAAGTAGTGAGTACAAATGCAACAGATCTATATCACATATCACAATCTCTTAAACAAAATATACTTTTGTCATTCCAACGTTTACAGGCAGCATTAGATCATGTAACGGATGAGAATAAAGCTTTCATACAAGAAGTTATACGAAATAAGTATCCACAGCCTGATGTGTATGGGAACCCATCTCCACTCTGTCTACCAGTGACTGAACCAAATCTTGAGTGGCATCCAGATTACAAACGTGTTGGAGTCATTGCAAAAAAAATTGGTATCGTTCCAATGTGGATGAAGGATGGCCAAAAAGTAGCAACCACCATGTTTCAAGTGAGGAGTTCAATCTTTCAATCCATATTCTTTTGAAAATTTTTCTGATGCTTCCATTATTTTCCATAGTTATTCACAATCACACTTTAATTTAATTTTTTTTGAGATTGTTGCCAATGATTTCTGGGAAACCTTGACACATTTGCTGTTGATTTATTTTCCATTAATCCAACCTTCGTCTTTCACATCGTTTGCAGGTGGCTGATAATCACATTATCAAATATATTCCTCCAGAAGAGTATAAACCTATGATAACAAAACGTAAAGGTCCTCTCCCACGTAGGAGAGGGTGCCTTATTGTGGGTGCTGTGAGCACTGATCCACAAAAGGTATGAGACCTTAGGAGATAGTGTTGAGCAAGATTCACAGTTCACGATTAAATAATAATACGCTCATTTTTCAGTTTACAAAAGAGTACTGTGGACTATTCACCGAATCGGGAGTGCAGCCAAAGAAAATTCTCGCCAGATTTCAAGTGTCGCCTGAAGCAGTGTTACAACCAGGAACTCCTTTGTTTGCAGCCCATTACAAGCCTGGTGATATTGTTGACATCCGCGGAAAAACGTGGGTGAATGTTTCTCTATATTTACTCATATGAACATCGCCCTCTATCATAACTTTAATCCCAGCAGAGTTTCCAATCACTCTTGCTCCTTTCTAATGCGTGAATTTAAACACTATAGCGGAAACTTGCAGATTTCATGAAATGACGTTGCACTTCGGCGGAGAAGCTCTGAACTACTCTAGACAAACTGTTTTTTACGTATCTCAGTGATATCCTATAGGTTATGAAATTTTAGTTGAGCCTAGATTCTTTTTTATTTCGAATGAACAAAAATCCAAGTGTCGGTTTCGTGGAAAGTCATCCTTCGAATATAGAACAGTCTATAACTTTCTGCCTCGAAACTAAGAATCAGTCGCTATTCCGATATACGGTCGTTGAAAGAAAGTAGAAGACCTTTCAATTTCCACTGATTTACTAATCAAAATATGTTTGAATGCCTCGAGCCACTCGCCCCTTTCATATAGGTACTGGAATTGATTTCCCCATCACTTTCGTGAAGCATTCCCGATACCTCCTAAAACTGTATCCTGCGCATTCAGATGCAATTTTTCTTACAAAGAAATCGTGGTGTTAGGTAACATTTCCGTGGTGAAATTCGTGGCCCATAATCTGCGAGTTTTGTAATGGTATCCATTTGCCGTGGCTAAAACGTGATCAAAATTTCTCATGGTATCCCTATCTGCATCTTTCTTAAAATATATATTTTTTCGGAAAAATTTGGTTGACTGAATGAGACCATAAAGACTCATTAGCATGTTGATTTTGATATCAAGGGATATAAGTAATGACAAGAATTATCTTTTCAATTCATTTTTCCGAAATGCTCTCAGCCATCGTGCCATTGAAATTGTCTCAAAATCTGTACAGAAAAATTCCAGCGAACACGCTGGCATGAATGTCAAACGATTAGAAGAGCACTTTGGAGCACCTACCCATCCGTTCATGTCTTATGTCGATTTTCATGGACAGAGTATTATTATTTTCATACTATTGGGTCCATGTATCTATCGCAAGTTTTTGATATTCTTCACTTCAAACTAAGCCGAGATCTAAGCAGTTTTTATGTGGTAAATTTCGAGAAAAAAATGGGTGAAATTCTTTCGCGATAATATTTTGGGTGTGATATAAGCAGGAGCGAGGCGGCACCTTTTGCACCAACATACAGTACGCTATTCCGATTTCGATTATTTTCGTAAGTATCAAGTTTTTATATCTTCTATTTTTGTGTGGCTGAAGCGCTCACCTCAGTTCTGGCTCATTTGCGTTTTATTGACAAAATGACGAGTGATCAGAAAGTACACTTCACTTGTCGGGCTAAGATCAGAAATACTTTCCTCCCTGTCCCTTTCGAGATAAGACGATCGCGCCGCAATATATGCGAACCTTGTATCGCTGCAAAAAGACGTGCTTACCTCCGTTCGAGAAGCAAGGCAAATCTCATAAAATAGTAAAGAGAATCTATGCTCCAAAAACAAAAGAGTAAGAACTATTCACCAAATTTCTGTATTTAAACAACAGGATCGATAGAGGATTCCAAGGTGTTATGAAGAGATGGGGCTTCAGCGGTATGCCGGCAAGTCACGGGGTGACTAAGACTCATAGGAGACCTGGAAATATCGGATCAGGTGGAAATAAAGCTCGCGTAATGCCGGGAACGAAGTTACCTGGGCACATGGGAAACCGTTACCGAATATTGAGAGGTTGTCGGGTAAGATTCAATCAATCCTGTTTTTTGTTCATCGCTCTTTCAGACATACAATCATCCTCCATTTTGTCCAGATATTACGGATCAATACCAAATACAACGTCATATGGGTCCTTGGCCAAGCAACTGCTGGAGAAACGAATTCATTCGTGACAATCTACGATACGCTGTTGAGGCACAAAACTTTGAAAAAGTTGGAGAAGACCCCGTATTTTCCAACTCACTTTCCGGATCCAGACGAACCATTACCAGAAGAACTTTTTGCAGATGATGTACACAATTTTGAAGATCCGACCATAATGTACACTGAATCTGAATAAATATGTTATGCTTATGTGCGGAAAATGAAGGCGGAAAATTTTTTTCATATCGACTTCCAATGTAAGAGAATGAAAATTCCCGCTTACAGTGTGAGAAATGCGGCACAGTTACTTTTCCTCACCTGATCTTCTTTTGTTCTTCTTTTCCATTCATGACACTATTTCCAGCTAACGCAGCAATTTTCCGTACGAAAGCATAAAAAAATTGTCAGCAACTGTGGCGAAGAACTCTCACTTGCACTTTTTTCACACCGATTCTTCATTCCTCACGCTCATGGCGAGACGTCTCACTACTGCGAGGAACAAGAAACCTGTGAGAAAATCGCAGTCAAGTGAACAGTGAATTTCATCCATCGTTGCTTAAGACACTCGTCATGTTGACATAAATAGTTCATACGTTAGAAACTTTTGTTACGAGTTTGCCCAAATAAAGGAGGAAGAAATGTATACCCACTGACACGTTTGATTCGTCAATGTATTTGAAGAAAAAATATACATTGCTAATTTCAGATAGAATAAGAAACTTGATCGTTACAGCGATGGCATTCAATGTAAGCTACATTTCATTGTTGCTGCTTCCATTTCCTCTGGATAGAACACTCGTATCTATCAATTACGCTGAATAGCGCTATCGCACAATTTTGTCAAAAATCGATCCTAATACAAATTTAACATGCCTAGAATATACACGAAAATTAATTAATGTAACATTGTCAACCACGATAAGTTGGCTCATATGGATGTCGGACTTTACGGTATGCCTTGGCAAAAAAACTGTCAACTTGCTACAATATTTGTTTTCAGATAGCAAAATCTAATAATCGCGTGTCTGTCTCAACAATGATCAACTTTTTCATTAAAATGCTCAAAAAAGCAATAATAATTTACACAACTGATCAGCATCTTCATTAGACTTGTACGATGTCAACATCACAAATTGATCAACCAAATATCGTTCGAGTGGAGAACATAAAAAATACAGTCGATTTTTGAGTCGTCATTGACTTTTCCTCGAGTCTTCTTTCCATGTATTTTCGATAAAAGACGAATAGTCTTTCGAATTACTTTCGTTTAAATCGCTACCCCGCAAAGGCTGGCTCATTTCACATTGTGCATTCAGCTGGTCTTTTTCCAACTTTTGAAATTTCTAGGTTCGGTATTCGCGTATTCCATCATACGAGAATTAATTACGCGTTAACCAGAGTTCCAAGATGTGGAAAGTGGAATCCTTTAGATGAAGCAAAATGACTCTAAATAGGAGTTTTGTGGGGGACGGCACGCTTAGGCGGGGAACCTCAAGGACCTCTCAAAATTGGAATCCTTCACTAGGCATGTTAGACGACGGGTCGAATGCGTAAGTTCCATCTCCAATCTGCGGCGCCAAGTTTACATCGTCGGCCTAAAAACAATTATAGTTCTGTCAAGATTCACTGGATAAATCGTTCATCAAAACGTACAAAAGTTACTGAGACGGAAACTCTTGTCAAATAAAATGTTATATTATCATAACTTACCTCGTCTGAGAAGTATTGCTCAATGATATCATAAGCTAATTTATAAATTTCTACGTTTTCGTGACTCTGCAACGATTCGATTTTATCCAAGCCACCACACTCTTCGATCATGTTAGCCAATACTTCGACTTGAGTCCCAGCTAATTTGAGCATGTTATTAATTCCATCGAGCACAACTTGAATGACTTGAGGATCTTTACAAGAAAGCAAATCACAGAAAGGTCCCACAACTCCTTCCTCAATGAGTCGCGCGACTTGCTCTTTGTTACCACTTATGGTTAAATTACTAATGGCCCAAGCAGCTTCTTTTTGAGTTTGGAACTCTCCCTAGAAAATAGATCACGGTGAGTTTGTAAGACCTTTAAATGAGCAGTTACACATTTAATCATGTCATTACCTTTGCTAGATTACGAATGATAAGAGGTAATAGCTTGGCATCAATAACTGCTTGAACTTGCTGTTGATTGCCAGCTGTGATATTGGAGAGAAACCATACAGCCTCTTTGCAGATTTTTTCTTTCGGATGCGTCAACAAATTTGGGAAATGAGACAGCGCATCACAGTTAAGAACCGTTTGCGTTTGCTCATCTGTTCCTGTCACAATGTTACCTACGGCTCTGAGAGCTGCCGTTTGAACTTTGACCTCCTTGTGGGAAAGAAGTGGGATCAATCTCGGCACAACACCACTATCAATAACAAGTTGTATTTGCTCATTTCCACCGTCTGTCAGGTAACTCAATGCCCAAACTGTGTCAACGAGAATCTAGAAATCAAAAATTCGTCCATTCATCAAGTATTTGTTCAACTGAATGACATTATTTACTAGACGAATGCTCTTACATTAATATCCACATGGTGGATAAGGATGTTCAGTGCTGGCAAAATTTCCTGTATCGTTTGAATCGGTGGTGGTGGATCCTTATTTCTACATAAATTAACAATGACCCACGTTACATTACGCAAAAACGTGAGCGGAATATCTGGTTTGATAAACGTTAATAGCGGTGGTACAACTCCAAGCCGTATCACATAATCTCTCAGTGCTGGCCCATCACCAATGATATTTCCTACAAAAGATTCGAAAGATTACAAATCACACTATGAAACGAAATAAACTAATTTTATTCAACAACTTTCGACAGCGTTTTGAAATGCAACTTTGGAGATTTCACAACACAAAATACGGCAAATATCTTGTTTGCACGTCTTGGTTCGAGTATAACAAGTTTGACATCGCTTTTCGCAACTGAAAAACTCTAGCAGTGACCGAATCGTTTAAAAATACTAGAATACAGAAGAAGCAGTCATTCAACATCATAATATGTTCAGATCTTACCTAATGCCCACACAGCTTGTTCACAGACATTTTGTTGACTTGATAATAACAGATGAAGAAAAAGAGGAACAGCACCTGCCTGGACCACTGCATTTGTTTGTGCAGAAGTTCCACTGGCAATGTTTGTGAGAGCCCATGCAGCCTCAAACTGCAGAGATGGACTGAAAAAGGAGAATTGCAGGATAAATTTGGAAGATTCATGAAAATTTTCATGATTTGAGAGGGACTAGCTTGAGAATTTTTTTCAGTGTACTGATTCTAGATCGTCAATTTCGCGCAATTTCATTGCTCAAGTTCATAATAGATCATATCCAGGGGGAAGCATATTCGAACAAACAGAAGAGTCCCTTCAAAATCATTCATTTCACAGTGAAAATGATTTATGAACCAAAGCGTTCTTGCTGCCTGACCTTAATGACCGTATACTCGCTAATTCAAGCCTGTGGCTGAGTATACTCATAAGAGTTTCATCACAATGTACTCACTTATCATGTTGCTCCAAACAATGAACCAGAATAGGAAGAATACCACTCTGTATCAATGGATCAATAGGTGGATTGCGATCCGATGACAGCAATTTACGCGCAGATTGCACAGCTTGCAGTTGTTCTGTGGGTTCTGCACTCCCTGCTTTCATTACTAGCTCTTGCAAATTGGTTTGGGCGAGCTGCCTGTCAATATCATCTTCATCTATAATAATAAAAGTATGATGATTGGCTCAATCAAAAAATCAATCATTTGATATCTGATTAGGTTTCCCATATCCAAAATAATTACATACCAGTAGAGTCTGTGACAGGAACATTCCTTTTCTTTTGGAGAGTTTCTTCTCTCTTATTTTTCCTCAATTCTACTGTGACCTCATTTCTCCTCCTTCTCATTTCCTGAAGGAATAAAGGTTTCTAATATAATATCACAGTATGAGATCACAAAATATGACAATTGAGTGCTCAAAGTAGAATGGATGGGATATGCTGGGAAGGAAAAATCTTCCTTCCAAATACTACAAGAATGTTCACATCCAAGAATAACTTTGACAAAAAATACTGGTCAAAAAAGCCATAACTGAGAGTTGCCTGTATCTGGAGACAGGCAATAATTTACTCATGTTTCAAGGTAACACAATTTTGAGAACTATCATAGGTACTCCAAATTTCTATGGTTCAGATCTTTGATGAATTTTGCAGACTAGCGGTCAACAGATGAAGAGAATTCTCATCAACCCAATGATCAGGCTCTTTGAGAATCAACTTACATTGGAATCAGATGTACAACATTAGAGAATAATAATGATAATTCTTACTTATTCGGGTTTAGTGAGTGGTGATAAATTTCAAATGGAGCTAACCTTTTACAAGACCGTACATCATTAACCCCTTGGGTGTGGGAGCAAAATAGTTACGTGGGCTGAAAATGAGTAGAAAATTTGCTATTCAATCGACTTTGGACGCATATGTGCATTTATCCACATTTCAAGCTCACTTGCTCATGACGATGTACACGCCAACCACACGCAAGGAGTTAATACCACTCAGACAAAATTCATCAAAGATTCAGTCGCTGTTCCATTAGGCATTCATCTTGCGAAAACTCAAGATCCATCAATTTGAGTCCCTTCCACCTAGTCAGTCTTACAATCATTGAAAAACCAAAAAAACCTCAACGTCATGAAATTCAGTGCCCCCAATGACAGTAAAAATCAACCCCAAGACCAGTCGAATCGTACAGCCTCCTTGCTCCGATTCATACTCTTCCACCCAACACGATAACAGTTGTGTCGCAGACCATCCAGACCATCCAGCAAAGAATTGTATGCAACACGTATACTGCACGTCCATCATTGATTCATTTATACATATATTATGCCATTTCGCCATCACTCAGCCATCAGCCAGAAAGAGAGTGAGAGAGTAGCTAGGGCGAGGGAACGCGTGCTCCAATTGGAGGTCCTTAAGGACCTTGTACCTATTCGAGCAAAAGAGCATGGGGGCAGCAGGCTCCAGGGTAAAGAGAGACGCGTTGTAGCATCCGTACCAGGGCATTTTCCCACATTTTCCTCCCGCGACATGTCATCCCAAGCGAAACGGAGGCATCCGAGGGCATTTACCAGCATTTACGAGAGCGTCTCGCTCACTCTCGTGGCAACGTCTCTCACACAGGCACACCTGCTCGTCCCGTCTCTCTCTTTTAGCACGCGCCTTGGAGACGGGATGGGCATCAACGGCCGTCGCGGCGCGGGCGAAGGCCGCGGTGAGTGCGCGCGCGTGCACGACCAACACACTCACAAGTCACAAGCCTCTCTTTTTCTCTCTCTCTCTCTCTCCATAAAACTCTTGTGCTCTTTCATATAATCAGCTCAACAATTCATGACGTGTGTGCAGGCAAATACTGAGATATGCGTATGAAAAATACGGCGGATAAAATACTCACATCCTGATCTTTGCCTTTGTTCTTGAAGCCGAACATGCGGTTCTTGTTTACCGTCTCGGGTGCCATGTTCCCGGCCGTTTTGTACGAGAGCGAGCCCCTGCGAGGCTCGCGAGCTGCTGACTTTGATCGAGCGGCTGCCCAATTGGCACGAGGGAGGCTCAGCCGCCGGTGCGGATATGCGTCGTCGTCGTCGTCGGCGGCAACAGCAGCCTCGCGCAGCTACGCACACGCTCCTACATGCCCGATCGTATGCAGACGGCTACGGAGACGACGTTCCTCGGTTGGACTTGGCCTCGTCTCGACGACGACGGATCAGAGCTACGCCGACTCGCTTTTCGAGCTCGCGCACACTCGCAGATCGCTTTTTCAACGCAGTGTCGAAACGGAGTTTCGGAGCTCTCGCTGCTCCTCTCCGCCGTCCGTTAGGTACTGCTGCTCGCGAGTCTCGCGACGCATATGGCCGCTCCTTGCACGGTGTCCTAGCCTCTCAATGTGCGCCTCTTCCCCTCCGTTTTGTGGGCTACCATAGCCCTGCTATGCACTATGGAATTGCGCGCTGATCGCACTAATATTGTATGTCGAGAGGAGAAACGACTTGATTCAGCCGAGCTGTAGCTTGCGATCGCTGAGTTGCTGCAAATCCCGCGACTTTTACCTTTTACTGCAACCTTGTGCATGTGCACATGACGGAGTCTATAACTATGTAGATGCAACTTTTGCAGTCGAAGCTAGTATACCTACATGTAGGTAAATAAAGTCTTGCCTTTAGGCTCTCGGCTCGCGATTGGTCCGTTCAAATTTGCTCCGAAATTTTTTGCAGGAGCATCTCCGGATTTGCTTAAATCTTGCTCATTGCAAATCTCATACCATTTCTCTGTTCCCTTTTCCTCTTTTTTTTATAACTGATGAAAATCTGCAGATTTTCCAATTTCTGAGAAAAACCTAGATCAGTCACCTAATTTTACTGGAAGCTCGGTCTGTCTGTAAATCATCCCTGGTGTCTAAAATTCATACTCTGTTTCTTTCCCCTCCACACTTCCGGTACAAGAATTTCATGTGCAATTATGACTCAGGCCGCAAGAATGTTAGGGTCAGAACCACGATCCTAGTCAGAACCAATAACCATCGCAGGGCCATGAGAAACGGTAATAAAGAATTGGAAAAAAATCTACGTTAGATGAGAACTGTTAAAAAAGTTCTATTTAATCGTGAGACCATCGGTGGCCTTCCGCTCGCGCCTTCTTGAAAATTGGTCAGTTCGGTTATATTTAAAAATCATCACTCCGGACTAGATTCCTGGATAAAAATTGATTATT
>JAPYYZ010004540.1:0-18300 GCA_030522705.1 Eretmocerus eremicus
TTTTCCTCACCTCTGGTTATCGCGGGAAGAAAATTAAGCAATATTGTTGTAATGGCTTGAAATCAATAAGTCATCCAATGTTTCTGCTTGTTTTTTCCCTTTATTTATCATTTTTCATACAGCAGGTATGGTGTATGAAGCTATGAGATAGATTATGAGTCATGAGACAGATTATGCATATAACCTCCTTCACCCAGCAAAATTCTTATTACATAAGTTGGCCTCTTGTTCCGATACTCGGGGACATAATTTATTTGGTTAATTCAAACAAGTGCACGCATGCTACGTTCCAAACAAGATTCGTTTGAAATCCGAACATCTGTTTGGAAGAGATTCTGAATGTAAGAATTCTTTCATGAACCTCCCATAGAATAATTTATCAGGATGTACACAGCATTCATGTATGTGTCTGTGTGTGTGTGTGCGTGACTGTAGGTGCGTGTGTGTTTTTTGTTCGGATTCTCTGTTTCTTTAATCCTCTTACACTCTTCGCCCTTTCATTCCCAAATTTTACATACTCTAGCAGAACCATTGTAAGACTTCGGTAGATGTCTATTCCACGTAAGATGTAAATGATTTTTTGATAATTCTTTTACGGAATTCTATTTACAAAGCCAAACCATTGCATACCCAACCCATGAATAAAATGATACGATAAACCAACAAGTTTATGTTTTTACCCTTTACTCTTGTCTATCCTGCAATATCCTTGAATCATGATATAGCTAGCTAGCGACGTTACAATTTTATTGAGAAAGACTGTCACGCCTTTTCAGGGAGCTTGTGAAATGAGCTAACTCAATCATGTTTTCAGGTCCGGAATTGAGTCTATTATGATGTTGATGTGATCGATGTTCTAACATTCTATTTCACGGAGAACTCCAATTGGCAAGCCAAAAACTGATGAACCACCTCATCGTCGTGATTGTCTCCAGAGTGATTCGATTTGATGCGAATAATTCAGCGTTGGTCTAACATGACTTATTGAGCTACTACTGGTGTGAGTTTATTGGTCCGTTAAAATGGAACAAACCGAAGAGAATGTTTATCAAAGGCAAACATTTGAAGTGACTCGATGATGTTGTGCATTATGGTTGCTTCATCACTTTCACCTCGACGGAAAACAAAATATTTTTCTTCAAATAGTGTATGCTGATGAAAGATTGTAGTCTGATGACAGAATAAAAAACCGTCATTCATGAAGCCATCATCTATCGTATCGCAAAGAGTGGAAGTCATTCATTGCGTAACTACAGCGTGATGATTATCTGACTATTTTGATGAGCTCGTCTGATTTCCCAAAAGTAGCCGCTGTGCCAGTAGATAGTTCATGAAATATGTTTTTTGCTTATGCTCGTGATTCCATATTGATCAATGAAAAGGAACTAAACAATCACTCATAACCCCATTTCAGATGCAATTGCTGTCGCAATCCCCGAATGTCTCCCGGGCATTTTTCCATCTCTCAACTCTGATGGGATTCTTTCCTTGCCGAATCTTGAGGAAAGAGATCCTTTGGATAATGATGAATTTCACCACCGTAAGAGTGCAAGTACGTATCACATATTACAATTGATTTGGACGTGCATGATCTCAGCTTTGTTCGGGGTTCGACATTGTGTGTTTTGATTTGATATTTGGGCCCTTCAGGGTAGAGGTACTACATCTATAGGTCTTGATCGACTATCCATTTTGTGAAACCCACGATATCAATGGTCCTCACTAGTTATCCTCTACTTTGAAACGGGAATTTCATGTCGTGTACGCTAACAAATGCAATTTTTGCTGTGTGTAAATATATCGCAGCTTTCAAGTGAAACCAGCCATTACATGTAAAGGCTAGGGTTTACATGTAACGCCGGCTAAACGTGTCGATGTGAATCGGCGATTGTGCGTTTCACCATCGGGCTAGCCTCTTCATGTAACGGCTGGCCAGTCTTAGCCTTTTCATGAAAAAGACAAGTGGTGTCAGCCTTTTGGTGAAACGGCTGAGCGAACGCAGCCTCCTCAGCTAGAGCTAGACTCAACGACGCACTGGCTAGCACGTATCAGAATAGACTGTCTTGGCCAGCTCATTACTCCGATGGTCCAGAGTAAAAAGGAACTGTCTAAATTTGCCAATGGAGAAAGGAGCTATGTAGGTTTTTTTGTCAAAAAGGAAACACTAACTGTCCAAAATATTGTGGTAAAAAAGGAATTATCCAAAATTGTCCAAGATTTTGAAAGGAACCACCCATTTAAATAATTTCTTTTTGACCAAAATTTTTTTAATATTTTCTTTTAAGCAAAAAATGTTTGGTTGTTCCTTTTTCCATTGGCGATTTTAGATAGTTCCTTTTTACTCTAGGCTATCGAATTGTACCTGATTCAACTGTCCTCAATACCAGAATACAATAAATACAAGTGGTTGCAATCCTCGTCAATGTTTCTGATTGTGAGCTCTGACATTTTGATAAAATTTGTTCAGGATGGAAAGGCTCACTAAACCGCGAATGTCCCTGAATAAACTGTTAATCACTAATCACAAGTGCGAAGCATACTGTCGAGTATACTTCGCTGATATACTATAGATGATTCAGCGCTGGGATCACAAGTGTTTATGTCTATGTTTTCCACGGACCACTGAATATATTTTGGTATCGAGTATACTTGACCCAAATACAGTCAGTGAACTACTCAAGACTACCTATTCCAATATGTGCTAGTGATCAATTAGCTCTAGACGGGAAGGCTGCGTTCGCTCAGCCATTTCACAAAAAGGCTGACACCACTTGGTCTTTTCACGAAAAGGATAAGACCGGCCAGCCTTTACACGAAGAGGCTAGCCCGATGGGAAAAAGCACGATCGTCGAGTATCGTCGATACGTTCGACCGGCCAAAACGGATCACCGAAGTATCGTTTCCCATGTGATTTGACCTCATGAATAAGATCCCGGTGGTTTTATGAAGCGCAAATATCAAAATCGAGTTATAAGCAAATGAATCGAGGCAAATTTTATTGGATTTCATTAATTTAGCTCTATAAAATCTCAAAAACTCATAAATTGTGCCACGGACGTTACTTGTTGTATTTGCCCATTTGAGGGTGCATTCTTTTTGGGTTTACATGTAGTTTCAGCAAAAATTATTTGGGGCAGTAGGAAAGTGATAGTACATTTATTAGAATGTTTCTCAAGGACACCCGCTGTTACTCGCATTTCGAACAATTATGGAGTTCCTTTGAGCGACCGCTAGAACGCACTCACGATCCGTCTATCTGTTCCCTCGTTATCCAAATGGATTGTACACATAAAAACAATGAGAATATATCATTACGGCGTAAGGAGAATCGAAAATAGCGTCTGCAGTCCAATTCACTAGTTGTTTAGTTTTTAGAGCTAAATTGATCAAATTTAATCAAATTTGCCTGGTTTTCTGGCTTGTTTCCTGATTTTGATTCATTCCCGCTCCATGATGCCACCGAGATCGTCTTCAAGAGGTCAAAATACATGGGGAACGATACTTCGGTGATCGGTTTTAGCCGATTAGAATTCAGTATTCACAAAAGCTTGAATTTGTGAGAAATTCGCAGAATCTGGAAAACGTCGATTTTCCACGCTAATCGGGTTTTTGGGTTCTAGAAAAGTGCCATAACTTCTAGGGACCAAGGAAGGTTGTTTTTCGGATTCTACGACAAAAAACACGCGATGAAATCATTGTGGATTCTAGTGGAGTCAATTCAAGAAATGAAGTTCGAAAACGCCTTATGCGAACTAAAATTTAAGACTAGAAATCGCTATGAATGATAGATTTCGACTCCAAATTATAATAACTTGAATATCAACATCCAAATTCGGATCTACTGTATCCTTACTCTCTCCGCAGTATGTGCATTGTTGGCATTAATTTTTCAATCCATTATTTGTAGCTATCACTCATGACCTCACCACTACGTTATCATATATAGATTCGGTATTGATTGCAGTATATGATCCCTCAACGTATTGTGATACTTCGAAAAATTTCCAGTATACTGTAGTATGTATCATAACACTGCGAACATGAAATACGACCACTAAATATTTCTACCAAAGTGGTGCTGAATCTTTCTCGATGACAAAATAATTATTGTCCCCTTTCTTGAAATCTTATGGACTTATATTTCTCTAGATCAATTGGAAAAATAATCGAATTCTCTGTCCAAATTTGGTATATTCTTATTTCTTGTTAAGAATGAGGAATCTTTTTAAGATTTTTCAGCTAATCAGAGGCAATTTTCCACGGGAGCTTACGATGAAACCGTGATCGAAGGAAGGGGTCATCTGAGCGCTGTAGGACTAATACCCGAGCACGTGAGTTTTCAAACGGATGAAACAGAATCATATGAAGAATTAGGCGATAATATCACGGAATATGGGATAAAAGGACATTATCCTTGTGTAAATAAGAGTTGCAATCGCGTATATTCGAGCAAAGGTTCTTTGTATTATCATGTCAAATACGAATGTGGCAGAACGAAACGCTTTAAATGTGGCTTCTGTGATTTCAAGAACCTACGTGCAAATGGTATCCGTCTGCATATTGCCCGTAAACATAAGAATTGTGAATATTTAATCCTGGATTCTTTCAATGGATACAAGCCTTTTCAACCTAAAACAGGGAAATTTATGGCTGTAAAGGTCTCAACTAGACAAAGACTGTCAATGATGATGAAAAAATAGCACGGCCCTAGTATGGCGTCCAGAGCATTAGTGCAAGTCAAAATTCAGTCTTACTGCCCATCCCCAACTTTTTCAACCTCGAGAGTCGGATTATAATGGTAGAATAAATATTGAGGCTGTGAAATTGTAATCACTTGATATTAGCAAGCCTATAAAGTGTAGAGATAAAGATTGTTAGTATCGGTGGCAATTATGACCAGTGAAATAGTCACGAATTTTTAAATTTTGGTTACAAACTGGCCCAATTTATAACCAAAATTGAAATATCCTCCGTAGTGGTCCCACTACCAAATTTTATGGGATTGGTCATGCCAAAATCAACTTGATCCCACGTAGATACTTGCTATTGAGTCGTATGCCAATTGAGGTATGGGCCCAAATCTGGAAGAGGCGGAAATTTCTTTTAGACATCCCTCACGAAATCAATCGGATTTGTGAACAAAGCGACTTTTTCTGACATTGGACTTCTTTCACAAAAACCTCTTTCAAACTCTTCATTGCAACATTTTTTCAGAAATTCTTGTGGAATTTCATTTGTCAGGTGATGCATTAATAAGAGAAACTATGACCAGAGTGTCTTTGAAAAGAAAATATAAGTAGTTTCTAAATAATGGTTTTTGGAGAAGAATTTTAAAATTTAAGAAATAGACCCGTCTTGAAATAATATGATAGAATCTCTATTCGGCTATCTAATCACTCACACATGCAAGGTCTGTAAGTTATACCGAGCCTGTACAAACCAGTGCCGACACATGTGCGTGCATTCGTATGCACATGCTCGGTATAACTTACAGACCTTGCACGTGTGAGTGATTAGATAGCCGAATAGAATTTTAATTCTCAGCATTTTTGGTTGAATGTTGTGTATTCTCAGTATGCAAGTCATGGGCTATAGAAACAAAGTCTGATGATGGGTTTTTGTAAGAGAAACAATTGTCAACTCTAATAGATTTGGTAATTTCCTCATTCTCTTCCTTTCTTCTGAGAACTTGAATAATTATTATTTTTCGATTTCTAAAGTTCTATAACCATTAGTATCTACGCGGCATGAGTGCAGGACAGTATTGGGAAGATAAAATTTGGTGTCGAACCGCCATACTGCCGTATTCACTAACTCCTCCAGATCGGAAATGATCATAAGATGGCAAAATTCTACGACAATGAGATCGACTGTGGTCACAGTAACTTTACACAATTTTTCTATCGCATAAATAGAGCGTTTAGAACGAACTGCAATACTACCTTCGGAAATGTGACAGATTGTGCAACAGATACCAGTTTTGGGTTTTTCCTCAATGAAAGCTTTGAAATGAGTGTGGGGCCACGATGACTTCATGTGACCACTGCGGATTAAATTTAAGTATCTGTCCAATTAGGACATACATTTAGTATCTCATCTCGTTAAAGTTACTGAGTAGTCAAAACCAGCCTCGGTCTAAGGTACAATAAATTACGAGAATGAAAAACCTTTGTATAGAACTAGACTTTCTGCTGCCAATCGGATACAATCATGACGCAGTAGAAATGCTAGAAACTGTGTCTCTTTTGCATTGATTCTATACCAAAACTATGATTATGCCCAGCAAGAGGAATCAAATTTAATTGGAAATTACTTTTCGTCGGCTTGTATCAGCACTGTTCAACTACCTATTGTGATCATCTATACCAGGCAAGGTACCGTGTCCTAATATATTTCCAGAGTATGCATCAATATTGAATTCAAACTGTAGGCCTTGTGTTGCAAGCAGCCGAATTGTATTTAGTGCTGTGCACGGTCCGTGTTTGACCGCGTTCATAAAACTTTGGATAAGGACATCTTCAAGGATTTTTATTCATCAGAGTCATTTCATTGCAACTCGTCTGGTTGTACTCGCATTTAGGACAAATTACCTTGTGAAGCTGTTTTGCGAGTTAAAAAAGACTGGAGAAGCCAATAAAAGAATCATAGAAAGATAAACCTATTGTTTCCATTATTTTTCAATCTTCCCCATCAAAGATACCCACCGCTACTAGAATCATTTTCTATTATCTAATCAGATTGCTGTTTTCAGATTCTTCGTGGCATCTCAAGACTAGCCTGCCTCAGCGGCTCACGGTCTATACACAGACGACGCAAAAAAAGTATCTACATGCAACCTGTTTTATCGAATTGGTATTCAGCAAATCCAATGAACATATTTCCAAAATCTAATCATCTTATTCGAAAATATCGCAAGCATGAGTTTCAAAATCAAAGCAAATGACAAAGTCAGCTATGACGCGCTCGGTTCAGATGAAGAAAAAAGGAATTTTTTGAAAAAATCTCTGTGGCAGCACACTATTGAGTCTACCCTACTGGTTATGATGTACCCAAACGAGTTTGGGAAGTAGCATTTATTGAGCTCGATAATAAAACTTGTCCGCTTGTTCAGAATCATGAAGAAAGCTTTCGACTTTCAATATTGTACCACTATGCCCCTAGCGTGCATAATCTCTCTCCCCTGCGTGATAACGAAGCTGACTCCGTCGCCGGGCAAAGATTCTATGCCGTGTCCAACAACCTTGTAATTCTATTGAAAATTAATTCAACTACTTATCCCTTGACACCCTTTGAGTACCATGTCAATGATGAGATGATTCTAATAAATCTATGATAACATGGATAGAGTTTTATCAAATCAAATAGCCATGATGAAATCTTTCCATGTGCAAAAACAACTATACGCGTGAGTTGTTAACAGCGCTTTTAAGTATGAATATTTTTATGAATTATGCACAAATTTGCGATTTGTTCATAATTCATATGGGTCAGACTATTATGAACTATATTTCGGCATCAGTATTCGGAAACATTACTTTTTCAATTCATCTTTAAACGAAAAATGACATCTATGACGAATTAAAAGGGTAAGTTCTACTCTTGTACAAGAAACAAAGGTTCGTAAAGGATTTACACTCAATTCTTGGGTGTTGTAATTAGTCGGGTGGTATCCACAATTTTCAAATTAAACAACTCATTTTCATCACCTCCGCCATCATGAGCCTAGATACCTCAGAGTTCTCCATGAGATCTACTTCTTCATTCCAGAGCTTGAAACAGCTGTAATTGCTGACCATACTCCTTTCATCGTCACGTCAGTTAGATCTCAGCGAGCAGTCGTGACAGGCAAATTCGAACAAGACCCTCTGAAGGATGCTGATGGCCACATCAAACTGGAAAGTGAGTGTAAAAATTGTTCACTCTCCTTTTTAAACAATTCCATACACGATCAGCTAAACTCCATGCTTTAGTTTAAAATATTGGCGTTGGTTGAGTTAAGTAAGTTTCAAGAGTGTTCGATTAGTTCAAGTGTCCGGCGTGTATACATTGTAGATATGTTAGAAAAAAGTGATGAATGGCTAGATTATCCAGCATACCCAATTGGGTAGAATTCGAGTACACTCATGATAAGGTGCAATTGATCTTGCAAATTTAATCACAGTTAGATTTTAGTATAAAGTACATATTATATTCAACGCATAAAGACGTAGACTATCGAGTATTTTACGCTTTGAAATCAAACCTAGGCACCCGAGTGCGGAATTGGATGAAAAGCGATATCCTACCTCGAAGGAAACGATCATTTCTTGGAGGAAACGCATGATTCGTTTACAAATATTCTTCTGCAGATTGTTGCCATGTAAACTCGCGATTTTGATCACGATTTCGATTTTGATTTCCCATCCGATCAATTTCAATCCAAAAATGCATGAAATATACCTATTGATAAATTGCAATTTTACATTCTCAATTGAGCGCTTCATAAACATCTTCTGTGATAACTGCTGAAAAATTTAAGATATCTCCTGTATTGCTACGGTTTGGGTATTATCTGTAGCTTCTCTGTCTTCTAAGATCAATATCTTTCAAAAATTATAGTTGCCGCGACCCAACCTCATGAACTGCTTCAATCTGGATTCAGTCTAAGTCCAATGATGAATTGGAATTCCCCAGCTCCCAGTACTGCATTGTCCGGCACAAGATTCGATGGTCTCGCAGCAACAATAGTTGAAGATGGAAAAAATCGTTCATCGATCCGCCTGGGACCTGAAAAAACAAACTTCCAAACGCAAGAGAGAAGTGAGGAGGAAGATATCAATATTGTTGGGCGAATAGTCGATGGAGAGCAATATTTTGTTTGTCCAAATAAGGGTTGCGAACGGTTTTATAAAAACACAGCGACCTTGACCGATCACATCAAGCATGCATGTGGTAAAACACGTCGCTTTAAATGTGGCTATTGTAAATTTAAAGGTCGACGTTCCAATTCTATTCGCGTGCATATTGACGAAAAACACTGGGGTTGTGAACATATTATACTCGATACCCATAATAATGATAGACCATACCAACTCAAAAGTAGAAAAAATCGACGTCGAGAGCTTTCGTCGTAGAGTTCTATATCTACGAATTGGAAAAAAGATCAATGTGACGATCAATCCACTCCTAAGCTCTTGTACCTCTATTCCTCATCAGGTTGGACGAAACTTTTTTGAAAAGAAACTTTGTTGATTTTGAGAAATTTATCATTGATCGCGATAAATGAGTTCCGTGAGTTGAACTACTGAAGATTTATAACAGCGGCGAGGTAAGGTTCTACTTGTCAAGTGTGAACAAAAAGGTTCATATAATTTACATTCGTCCTCGTGTGATCCTGTATTGCTCACTAAAACACCCACATTATCATCAGGCTTTTGAATCGAGAGTCCTGGAAATTTGATTCTAGTCCGGTGTATGTAGTTTTCACTCACGATTTGATTTGAATACTGTATATGGCAAATAACACAAATACGGATTGATAACTTTAAAATATAATTTAGTTCAAAGAAATTTCGGGGTCTCTGTTACTCGATCTTGAATGTATTTCGTTGTATAAGACAATGTTTTATATGGACAGAAAAAGTCATTGCCAAAGAATTCAAAAGAATTCTGAATATATTTTTGCAATGATGGATTTGAATTATTTTTCTGCCTCTCGCCTAGCTATCAATTACTTGGAGTCTTATTATGAGTAACGAGTCATTTTGTTGAATAGAGCACTAATGATAAGACACGTCAGAGTATTGGTTATATATGTATACATGTATTGCACTACTTTTTTATAGTATTTAGTCTAAAATTGAAGTGAAGATCTAGTTCACAATCGAAAAATTGTCAAGATCATAAATTTTTGGGTGCGCCCATACTCATGTAGTGATTGAGACAAATGTTGTACTCTTTCCGATGATTAAGAATTTGAAGGATCTTAATGTGATGCTGCGGTACTGTAGAAAACTGTGGCTGTGTACTTGTATCGCTCTCTTTTATCATGTTTCATTGTTCAAATTCTGACTCCAGGTGACAAAACTCAGATTAGGATCCATCTCGGAAAACAAAGTTGTATTCGTAGAAAGTGTAATCAAAAACCATTCGGGCTATAGAGTTGGAATCGACATGTCATTCAAACGACTGAAGACATTTCATATTACATGGAATTTTCTCTTCATCTCTGGTTCGAGATTCTTTAAGTTTGTAACTGTCGATTCCTAATGTCATCATCAATTTTGCGGTGAGACTATCATAAATAACTCAGCACACAATGATCTAGTCCATTCCAACTCATCTGCAATCCAAAGGTTACCAACCCTTCTCATAAGATTTCATAGAGAGTCTTGAATGACGGTGTCGCATTCGTCGATCATCGTCTATTTTTCGACAAAATTATTTCAATTATATAAGTAACTATTCCCTCCGTATGAAAGAGTTTCATTGAATTGTTAGATGATCATAAAATAATGAGTAAAGTTGAAAACAATGAATACCATGTAATCTATTACTCCAAGGCTCTCAGCTTTTCAGGTACCGAAAACGATCCATTCTTGTATCAGGTAGTAAATCTTATACTGGTTCGTAATTACTTCACTTACATGTTTGTGTGATGACTTTTCCTTACTAGCATTATTCCCGACAAATGAACGCCGTCCTCCATCGTCAAGTGCTTATTTTTAAGATCCACATGGGTTCAGAGGCCCGAAGCTGATCAATCATTGTTTTATTTCAGATCCAGATGAAACCTCAATTCCTGAATATCTTCCTGTAATCATACCTCTCAGACCTGAGTGGATGGTCTCGATGCCAAACCTTGAAGAAAAAGATCCTCTGGATGACGATGAGTTGAATCGCCAGAAGAAAGCGAGTATGTATCAAAACACTTATGGTTTTCTTTTGAGTAAACTTCATTCCATAAATATCTGCAGGGTCATCATTTCATTGCCACCATACTCACTTTCGAATATGATTGAACTGAAATTCCAAAGAGTAAAATCATCGAGTGTCGTGTTGTGACGATCCAAATTCCCGATGGATGTTGATTTGATACATGTTCCCCTATTCTTAAGATATTTCATCTCATTCACGATGCTATAGCATTTTCCCAAGAAGTAGAGATTGTAACTCGAAGGACGAAATGTTCTTACCATTCCGTTTATGAATGAAGTTTTTTACGTTATTCATACACCGCGTTTGCCGCTGTGCTGCTGGAAAGTAATCAGTTATGCTGCGAATGCCATCGGGTGCGGAAATGGAAAAACGGCAGACTATAGTACGACTGCGTTAAATTCAGAATTTTTTTTTTTTACGACGATTAATTTTCTTCGTGCTTTAAAGCGCAATATTTTGCATCTTTTCTTGAAATCATTGAATACCGTCCATAAACATGGTCAATTACTCTTCCAGAAAAGCTCAAGCTTACATGCTTCATCTGACTTCTCCGTTTTTCAAAGAAGTTACTATAGCGTAAACTTCCGTTTCCAAGTTTGGATCCGGTGTGGTTCAATCTTCATGAAGCGGTGACTAACGGTGACCCACCAGATTTTAGACCTACCAGTCAGTAGAACAATTCTCCTGCGCCCAAAAAATTCTCGTATTACCTATCTGCAGTTATAAATAAAAAAATTTGTTCTAAATGTTACAGTTGATACGAAGCGATCTCTATACGGGCGTGAACAGCGCAAGCCAGAAAAGCTCAAGGACTACCATCAGTCGACCAAATCTAGTAACGACTCTCCGCGACCGAAAAAATTGAGATCTCACAGTAAAAGAGGGTCGGTAGAGGAGAATTATTCAAGTGCTATCGTGATCACAACAGAGCGAATGAGTTCACAAACAAATAAATCGGAACGAAGCGAGGATGAAAGCAATGAACCAAGAAAAGTAATGAGAAAAGGAATTTTTTCATGTCCTAATAGGGGATGTGAGCGCACGTATACAAACAGTAAATCTTTGTATAGCCATGTGCATATCGAATGCGGCAAGGACCCACGATTCAAGTGCGGTTATTGTGATTTCCAGTGCTCAAGATCGACTGATGTGCGCAGACATATCTCTGGAAAGCATCCTGGCTCCGAATACAGTATCCTTGATGCCTATGATGCAAACAAACCCTTTATATATGGGCAACGGAAAATTGGGGCCCCCATGTCTTATCGGTGCCCGAATAAGAATTGCTACCGTAAATTTAGAAGTCGTCCATCTTTGGAAATACATGTGAAGTATAATTGTAAGCCGTACTTCAAGTGAAGTGAGTGCGTGTGAGAAGCTCCAGTTTTCATTTAATCAAACTCGAAAGAATCGCGTAATTTGTTGGAATGATGGTCTTCTGTGCGCAAATAATGCGAAACTAGTCGTTTGAGTGCGACGCAAAGTTTCAATTGGAAATATTGTATCCACATTTACACCACCGGATGATTTTGTCATGTCAGAGATCATGCGTTTTGACAAGCTTCAAATTATAACTACTTGCTGTGTGGACATAATATCTGTGGTGTAAGTTTTCCAGATTACGAACCGTGATTGAAAGATCGAAAGCTCTATCAATAATTTTGCTATCGCCCCTCCGTGCTTGAAGAGTGTTCAGTCAGTGTTTGAACTTCATGATTGTTGAGGAAATACAATGTTTATTGATGGAATGTGAAATCGGAATGATCGACCGTTGGCATATAAGTCGGGCAAGCGTGCTTGTTGATAATTTGAGGTTCACAGATACTTGACATGAGAGCTACGGAATAATTTTCGAGTCACGGTTATCTCACCAATATCACAGTTGAAAGGCATGGCTGGGCTAAATTTGAAGTTAGGGCAGACATGCACATTTTCGTTTTTTTTAATGGTTAGCACATCAATGTGATCAGTTCTATAGAACTATTAGTCTTGACTTGCAAGCTATTCGAAACTACATATCCGACGTTTTGTTCTTCGAGAAAAGGGAGCTTGTCCTTTGTTTTCAATTCTTCAATGCCATTTACCTCCTAGTGAGAGGAGTCGTATGTCTTTCAATTGTGGTACATTGTGTCTAAGAAAAGAGTCAATATTTGAAAACTGTAGGATTGATGGGTGAGACTTTTATGTTGTACGTTTTTGACATGTGGTATACTGTGTCTGCAACCTTTCAAGAAAAGAGTCGATATTTTAAATCTGTGGGAATCACACATACGCAAACGCGTCTTTATGTGTGATACTCGAACAGCGTCGCGAGTAAATACGCGTTTGTGAGGGGGGCTAGCGATATAGTGCATTGTGTAACTAGTGAGGGATAGTGCCCTCGTGCGCAATCGGCAACTTCACCTCACGCGTTGCATACTCTACTTTTTATCACAAGGGGCGAGGAATCTCCCATAGCAACGTTACGATATTCTTCACTGCGCAACGTTGCTAAGGACTGGCGTGGCGTTATTTTTAATAACGTCACCTCGTTCGGTAATGATTCGCAATATGCAACTTTCCGCATGCCTACGCCGTGGCGCTATTGGGCACATTCCGAGCTCGTGTGATAAAAATAAATTATACCACGTGGTGCGGGAACGCATTCCCGCACCATGACGTATGATCTGCTATTATCTCGGTATGATGCGAATGCTGTACTTTTTGACGATCTTATGTCCAGAACACCATTGAAATGGCATAGAACATTTTGATCTTATACTTTTACAGAACTCACTGTGTTATCATGGATCAATTCCAAAAGTTGTGTAGACATTTGGAAGCAAAGATGATATAGACCAATAAATATTTCCATTGCGATCAATAAACTTTTTTACACTCAAAATGTAGTTCTTGTTTCCTTGTCCGTTTAAATTTCTATCATATAACAACAAGCGATTCAATCAAATACGATTTTCTACGAACCATCCGTTCAATAAAATCTCAGACTCTCCGTGTGATAAATATCGAGTGTGTTTTGATCATCAAATGATATGGTATTTTATGCAATTTTGCGATATTTGGGTGCTTGCAAAAGTGCATAAAATACGGTATGCACCTTGTTCGTGAGGTTGCCCGCTTCTGAGCGATTATTTCGACAAACCAATCACCCAGGAGCGCACGACAACCTCCCAAACTCGGTGCATAATGTACTATATTCTCGGATGATGGCCCCTTCATCGTGATTTCACTCACAACGCAGCATTCCAAACCAATTCATGTGTTCCTTACAGGTCCCAGCGTGATTGCCGACTATCTTCCCGTGTTCATCCCGTCAGCACGAGGCCACCCAATGACTTCTGTGAGTAATTATGACGAACAAGATCCACTCGATGATGGGCAGCTGAGTCGCCATGGAGACACAAGTACGTATCAGAATTAAGTTTACACCTTCCCGTATCTTCTGAGAGCAGATTCTGCCGAATAACACGTGTAGGTAATTCGCACACGAGTTACGTATCCACTTATTAACTTTGCTTTACTCAGACCATGATCTGCCCTTTGTGCAAGATCATCTATCCGCAAGCGGTATCATAACACATGTACTATTTTGAGACAAGGACTACAAAACTGACTACCTTGAGCACTGAGAGAAGTATTTTGCCACTGGGACCATTCAGACATTTTGGTGCGAAGTATTGCTGTCAGACCAATACGGTCTTATCACCACAGCTACGAATCGCAACGAATTTGTTTGTATAGGCTCACCTAACCCTAACATTTTAACTCCTACGCTTACTCTCGATGGAGGTTGAATATAGCCTCGGCACGCGACAGTGAGCCTCAGAAACTTTTGGAAATAGGTTTTTGAGTCTGCCCAGCAGTATTATTCTTGTGCTTTGGCAGCAATATCGAACGATCACGATAGCTTGGTGCGATGACAAAACTGGTATTGCTGTCAGGCTCTTATAGTCTGTTATAAAGGTGTGACCTGGAACGGTAAATCGCATGCGGGCCGTCCAACCCAAGACTTTTTCTCAGTAAGGTACCCGGATCGTTGGATGACGTAAATAGTGGAAGGCCCCGTGGGAAATATCAAGTTTTTCTTGTATTTTGAAACATAATTAACTTAACTCCAGCTTTATGGTCCTTCTTCAATGATGAGATGATCAGAGAATCCATTTGGAGATGCTCGTTGTCACTTTTATTGCATTGGAAGAGTGTTTCAGGTCCCTATCTAGAGAAGAGCCAGAATAATTTTCTAGTGACCGTCTTTTCAATTGATCATCTTAAAAAGGTACACTCGCCGAAACGACTTGTGTCTCCAGCAGATTTGCTGTGTATATATTAGCTCGGCAGTGCCAAGAAATTGTATATAATAATTTGAAATTCCCGCGAGCGACAAAGCGATTAACCATATCGATCGACTTCAAAATTAATTCTAATGATCATCACAAAACTCTCATAGCAGGTTCATAGCGTGTATTACGATTGTCCTGAATTTTCCCAGAGCTGTACTGTGTCGCTAGTTGAAGGCACGGCGTTGAAATGAAATTCGGGACGGGACCCCAAATAGACCGCAAACTTCACCACTTTCTCCTACTTTAATCCAGTCGTGAACCTGTATTTATCATGGTGAATCATCATTTTACGTATAGAGCCGAGTCTTTGGTAATTTTTTGGTCAAGAGTTCCTGGATAATGGCTGAGATATAACCTTAAAAGCATTGGTTCCTAAAAGACCACGTATTAAATCTGAATTCCTTCGGGAAATTTTTCCTCGTAAATGGAGTAGTGAACCTACATATATCGAAACGGCATTCGATTTCAAATACCTTCAGGAACATACAGTTGAAATTTGGAGTGGTTCTCTGGGACAATGCTAGAACGATTGGGCTCGCGTATCAAAATATATTTTGTGATCTTATGTAAGCGGAAAGGAGTCGACGACCATTGCGCCAAGCTCTTGTGTACAGACGATCACAAAATATCATTCAATAATTCCAATATTGTATACAATCCCACAATTGTTTCACTCATTTCAGTGATTAGAAGGCACAATGATTCTCAACTGGGACGAACGGAGGTGACGGAAGTGGCAACCCGAAATCGATCAAGGAGGCTTGTTCAAGATTCTATCCAGGTGAAGCAATTGAGAAGTCGAAATCAAGTAAGAGAGATCAACTTGCTCGATGATTGGGGAGACGAACAACTCCCAATTATAACAATGAGAGATGAAACAAATCAGCATGTCAGTCAATGTATGAAGAGAACAGATCGATACTACTGCGTGAATGTGGGATGTAAACGATCATACAGTAGCGAAAAAGCTTTTTTTAGCCACGTACGTTATGAATGTGGCAAGAGACCTCGGTTCAAGTGTGGATATTGTAGCTACAAGAGTCTGCGCGCGAGTCACGTTCGCTCGCACACTTATGTGAAACACAATAACAGCAAATGTCTCGTTCTTGACACTTACAACGGCGATAAACCATATGAAATCAAGAAAAAAGTTAGAATCCTCCCAAATCGACGACTCTTGGAAAACGTGGCGTTTTAGAATCGTGATGTAAGGGCAATCGCGACCAATCAAAGATTGATGTAGTATAATTGGGAATAATCTGCAGTCTATCGCATTATAAATATTCGAGGAAAAAAAAGTGGTATACTAGTACGCAAACTGCGTTTATAGGTGGTGTTGGTAGAGGGATGCTGTGTGATATATACCCGATGCCAAAAGTACCTATGCAAACTAGGTGCATATTCTATTTTTTCGCATGAGGGCACGGAAAGTATGAATCATTTGTAGAGTCAGTAGAATTGACCTCTTTTCTAGGTGAACGAAATTGATCGTAAGAGTGAATCCTAGACACTGGAAACCTCCAAAAATTGATAAATTGAAAGCATTTTTAACCGTCGAACTTGAGCATACTTATCCAAGTCGATCTCTTTGCACTCGTTTCAACCCTGCAATTACTAAACGCGTTTGATATAGGTCTACCAGTGTAGCGGGGCTTTATCGAGTTAGGTGGGTCGCGGTGCGTGCAGTGTGTCCTCGGCGTTAAATCCTCAGCACAGTTGCGTTCTAGACTTGATTAGAAGTACATGTGTTTGCCGAGGCTAGACCGCGCCGAAAACCTGTCTTAGTTATGCGCGCGGGGCTGCTCGAGCTAATACTGGCTGCGAATACTCTCGCTTCGCTGGCTTCTCAGCCTGGTTTGTGGATGTGGCCAACCTCGAGCGATCGACTAACAAGTTTCGATCAAAATCTGCCGCTGCAACACTTCGTTAGAGCCGCGGCATGGGCGAGTTTGACACCAACTTCTCTGCCCATGCTCCCCTGTGCAACTTATGTGAAATACCGCATCTTGAGTCTGCAAATCTTCGGGCAGTCTCTTCGGTAAGCTAACCTTGTTGAGAGAACAGGGACGATGAATTATTGAGATTGGAACACATGGAGTACATTCTTGGAGTACAGGAACGTGAAGAACACATTGAGCTCGTCAGAAACAAATTAAATAGAATTCACACTTGCTAAGTTATATTGACAATTTGTCTCGAAAATGAATAATATTTAAAAACCGATGAGATAATGACTGTTGATGTGCACTTCTATCAATAGAAAGTACCATATGATTCTTTCTTTTTTGTAGTCTGCTAGACGCTCGAGGTGCATCTTTTCTATCGCCATTTAATGCCTGAAAAATGTTTTCATTTCATGCTAGCATTCTCAAGCTACATTCATTGACGGACAATAATTGGTCAAAAATTGCCTGACGCAATGCCCGGACAGCTGACTCCGCCTTCACGCTAAAAATGCTCACATTTCTACCGGGGCCTGACAGAAAAAAAGTTAACAATGGAAGACTGGCAACACTTTTTCGGCGATATTGTACATACGTACGATTATAAAATAAGAACAGAGAAATCCAAAATATTGAAAAAGTATTTAGATTCTTCAAATTTAAATCCAGGTAAACAATGCTAAAGATTGTCTATTTTCAGGGGTTTTTGAAAGTTAAGGTGCGCGTGTAAGCAGTACAGAGTATTATAGGCGCTGACTGTCGCGGTTTACTAGGCAAATCCGTGCGTGGGCGTCGAATACCTGCCCTTTGCACCAACACAAACCGCCGAAGGTATTAGAGCTGAAAGCACCATTCCTCTCCCATTCCATTCATCCCCTCTCTCTTTCTCTCTCTCTCCGCATGTTGTCCCGAGTGTTATTCATCCTCTGCGAATTCATTACCAAATTTTTCACGACTCCTATCTGCGATAAGCGAACGGTACGATGTAGTTCATAATTGATTTCGTGATTGGAATGGATTTCGAAGAGATTGTTCCCACGTTGATGTTTAGTTCCTGACATTTCTGTAATGAGTGGAAAAATCAATGTGTCATTCGATTT
>JAPYYZ010004541.1:0-10467 GCA_030522705.1 Eretmocerus eremicus
GGCGGCGAGGTGGCTCTCGTCACCGCAGCGATAACAGCGTTTGGATGGGTTCTTCGGTTTCTTGCACTTGGTTGCGATGTGTCCATACTGCAGACAGTTCGACGGCTGGGTGAAACAAAATCCTATCTCCGTGAGTCGAGTAATATAACCCTATCTCGGTTACGGGTCAACAACATACTACCTTTTCCCCGCGTTCCATAACCTACTATCTCGCACCCGAATTCAACAAAAGCCTAACTCCTAACCCGATGCTATGAGCTTCTATCTCAGACTTGCGAGCAAGGAGCTCCTATCTGTAGCAGATGACTCTCGCGACTCAGAGTGCCGCTATTAGAATCTCTTGAGTGAATTGTGAGGAATGGTCGTCACTTTCGCCCCATCCCAGAATGAAAGATTATGCAATATGATATTGACTAATTGGAGACCTGCTCAATCGTTGAGAATCTCTTAATTGATGCAGTAAAATTTCCGTGGAAGTGAACAACTATATCCCGACAGCCACGGAAATGCCTCAAGATGGAACAATTTCACTAATACTTTGATTTTTCTCATCCAGAATGATAGTCATCAGCTTGGGCCAGGCAAACCACGCTGCTCAGCATCCCGGGTTCCATTCACGCTGTCGGAGCTGATGCGAAATCACTAGAGAATGAGAATCTTTGCTGATAAGTTCTTCTCACTGCTTTCATAATCTACTTTGACGAAAAAGTAAGATGTTTCGATTCTTAAATTCGTTCCTCCGAAGGGATCACATTCTGATTTTTCACAAAATTCAATCGAATAGGACGTATTACTATATCAAGATAGGACAATGTTCGAGACCTTACCGGGGTTACTAGCTTCGCAGATTCGGAAAGGCTGTGAGAGGGTGGCGATACAATATGAATTTAAGCAATTCGACGACTGATTGGAGGGTCGAAATCCAAGAGGATAAGAATAAGGAAAATTTTATTATACTCAGCTCGGTCCCCATCGTAAGTGGGAGCTATGTGGAATTGAAAAGGAACTTTCACCAAATTTTCCTTGTAATTATGTACTACCGATCATCATCCGTATTCAATTTATTGCACGTGTAAAATACAGTACCGAAAAAATCGGGCTAGGCTTGAATAATAATCTTGCAACGCAGGGTGGAATTCTGAATCGTGATTGTGATCCTTGATGCTAGAATCTCTCGAATAGTTCTCACTTCTGAGGGACAGCCTTGATTTCCGGAAATATCTCATAGAACTGATTCTCAAATGACTAATGAATATATATGGTGATCCCATGGGAAAACTTGACATTTTTTAAACAAAGCTCAATAATATCAATATACATGGAAGTCAATACTGAATTGAGATCATGTGACATTACAATCGTAGTCTTGTTCAAAAATCTCATTGTTGAATTGCATGATCACGAATGACATTAGCGATTTCTCGCTTTGTCATCTATTGAGGTTCCTCTATCCTAATCGTAAGAGCAAATATGTAACGTGGAGGAGGAGATGTACAGGCAAAATATCACCCCCTCGTTACACTCATTTATTTTAGGCCGGATCGGAACTGGGCCAAGTTCCCACACCACGAAGGGTGGAGTAGCCTATCACGGCTGTGGGAGGATGCGCAGCTATTTGGGGTAGGGGGAAGAATTTGTTCAATACAAAATCCGAAATTTCTATCTACAAAAGTACAAAACTAGCGTTTATTCCACAACTAGTCGATGCTGGGACCAGCTACTCTGTCTCGGCCGCAAGCCGTCAACCTTCAAACAACATCCAGCTATTCACATTAAAGGTTCGATTACCTGTCCTAAAAATTAGCCTGTATTGTCACTCGCGATCATCACGGGGCACCTGCGCTACTCACACGCATCGAGTATATACGGCCCTGGCCGAGGGCTCCAACTCGCGTATATACGGCCCTGGCACCGATTTCCGCACTTCTACGCGTCTTCGCGCGGCGCACATGGCGCTGCCGTCGCGGCGCTTTCCGCCCTCACCGGAACCGGCTTATCGCGCGCCAACATGGCCGACTACGGCGACCGCGTGGCCAAGATGGCTAATCCGCGGGCGCCGCGGTGCGCGTTCCCCACAAACATCACGGAATGGCGGACGAGCCGAGGTGAGGGGTGCGTGCGTTCCGGCAACCTGCCGTAGTGACTGACGCGACTCCCTCACCCCGAGCGAGCTGGGAGCTCGACGGCGTCACGCGACCGCGACACCGCGTTGGAAGAGCACCCGGGTGCCGGTGCTCGCGACGAGTCGGAGGGCGAATATCGCGCGAGAGCGGGCTATCAGCACCGCCGTGGCGTCTCGGCACTCCCGTCGGATTCGCGGCACTCCGCGGCACGACCGAGGCTACTGGGGTGCGAGGGCACGGGACGCGTCGAGGAACATCACGGGAGCCGCTCACCGTCGTCCAAACCGGAGTCCCACTCCTCCGCTTGCTGCCACTCGGGTTCGCCGCTCAATGCCTCCTCGGAGGCAGCAAAATTGTGAGCTACGGATTCCATGGCTCGTCCACCTCGCAAGGGCCCGTCCACGTCGCGAGGTCGCTTATGGCTCCAAGAGGTGTTAAGGTTGACTGCCACTACTGTGGCTTATCGCTGCTTGCTGCTGCTTGCTGCTGCTCACGGCCAACTACTGCCGCGCGCCGCTTGCCGAGGCTTCCTCTCGGCCTCGCCGGCACACACGCACTTACACTGATCCGTGGGCCGAGAGATGCTGCCTCCTGGCGGCGGTCGCGGCGCTCAATCCCGGCAACAGCGCGGCTCGGTATGCCCAAGTTCGTCTCCCTCGCTGCACGGTGATGTCCTCGTCGTTCCTCAGGCCGACCTCAGCAGAGAAGTTTTTTCATCGTTTTCCATTCGTCGAGCCCGAGGTGATGACGAGGAAACGATGAGGAGCCGGCTGCGACGCACCGCGTCGCAAATATATAGAGCATATTCATGCTATATCATCGTTCACAGGATTCTCCTGATTTTTCTTAGGTGTGGGAATAACTTTGAACGATCTATAATAATCGTGGTATTCCTTCGGTATCACCAAGCTATTACACAACTCTATGAGGTCACTCTTCTCCAGCTCCGGAATTCTGTTAACATCTGAATACGCATCTTTCAGCTCAAACTTTCTCACATCTGCGTGCTTTTCTTCTTTCCTTGTGATGTGAGTCTGAAATTCTTCCTGGAGAGAAAATTTGTGGAGTATTTTGTTGGCTGCATCTTTGGAAATGACTATTTGTTTGAATTTTGAAACACCAACTAATTCAATACATTTTTTTATCTCTCACAACACTCTTGGTCCAGCATTAGTTGTCAGCCAAGCCTTCGAAGCTCAAGAATAAGTCGTAAGCCATCTCAATTACCTGGTATTTTGGATCGTTAACTTTCGCAGATCTTATTACGTCACACCACTCAGCTTGGGTAAATATCAGTTTGGTTGAGGAGAACTTCTCAATTGTGGAATGTACTGAATCTCCCTCGTTCTGAGTGTGGCCTGGTTCAAGGAAAGTATGCTTGATAGTGACGTTGAATGAAGCCGCAGCATACTGGTACATGGCGAATACATATTTATTCTTGTTTCGTCCTATACAGTTGTCTGAGTAGAATGAAAACTCTGTTACTCCAGCCAATGCTTTTGACTCTATAAACTTGGAAACGCAATGAGCAACCTCAGTAGACCCTTTCTTAGCGTCATATTCGCTCCATACGTAACAGTACCCTTGATGTTGCCCAACTGCGTAGATCGTGAAATGGAGGACATTGACTTTCCGTTTGTAGAAAAGAGCACTTAAATCACTCTTCGGAACATTCAGAATTTTTTGAAAATCGTAACAAGCCATGCAGAAGGTCCTGTTATCTTCGCTCGCACGTTTGGCATCGGCTTCCTTCATAGCTCTACTCTCTTTTTTATTTTTCAGATGTTCTTTATAATCTTTATCCAGGCTTACTTTTCGCTCTGGAGTCGCTTGCTTGTAGCCTACGCAAACGTCGCATCGATCCTTCTTCGGCTTGAAAAAGCTCGTATTGAATTCTTCTCTGAAAATTTTCTTATTACGATCTTCACTAGCCGTCATACGGCCATTAGTTTTCGCCCATTCCTTGTACAACCTGAACGAAGCATTGAGAGATAGGCCCTCATCAAGATGTTCTCTGGCTGAATCTTTCCGTATGTAATGAGATTCAACTCTGGGTGATGAGTTGATATGGTCTCTCGCGCTATCTCATTTTTCAGCTTCGGTCCTCATCGAGATTTTTGGCTTCTTTTCTCTCTTATCTGTTGACACAGCATCACCTTTCCGTAATTTCTCTAGAGTTGGTTTTACGATTGAAATTGACACGCCAAGAGTGTTCAGAAACATCTGCTGACAGACTCGCACTTTCTCTCCATTTTCATTAGGTAGATAGTAAGATCTAGAGAAGTTTCTTCGTGTGATCTGGTCCTTGTTGGGATTTTTATTCGTTTCAACGACGTACCTCTGGATAAAATCGTATTTTCTACTCTGGAACGGAATATTCCAATATTCTTCATGAACCACCTGTCGCCGCTCATCTGAAATATTTTGCCAACATTTGGACACACAATTACAACTTTCACGCATTTTGCGTGCTGGAACACTCTCGTGGGTGGTCGAAGAGATATACTCCCGTCCATGGCTAGCTGCATACTTCCTGACATTTTTCTTCCACTTTTCTGGTCGACGTAATCTTTTCCTAGTAGCATTATCGTTTCCTAAGAATCTCCTCTCCTTTTCGTCGATGATACTGTCAGTTGCTAGCATGCTTTCAAAATTTTCCGAAATATTATCCAAGGCCATGACATCCATCTCGTCCATTTCTTCATCAGAAGTCGAAAAAGCTTCATCTGAAGATGGAATGGATGACTTGTCACCATCAGAAGATTCTCCAGCTCCGGCAAAATCCTCATCGTCGCCAAGCGCTGAGTTCCGATGCTCTACAGATTTATGAGCCGACACATTCGACGATGTTTCAAAAGTGGGATCTTCTGCAGAACATTTGATACTCATGAGGTCACAAAATCGTAGAGAATCAGACCACAAAATCGTCATATGCATCAAAGTAAAATCACTTCATAAGGTCACGACGAAATAGAAAACGCGACAGTGTAATATTCTCAAATTCCTATGGTGTCGTTCATTTTATCGTGAGAAGATCACGGTTATATGAAAACCGCACAAGGTGAGCTATTCAACAACGAGATGATAGGACAATGACTTTTTGTCGAGTTGAAAATTTGATAGACGTCAGTTGGAAAGCAGCACTGGCTCGAATACTGAGAGATAGAAAATGAGATTATGAATCGCAGAGAAATGCAATCAAAATCATATCCACCTAATCAAACTTGAATTTTTCGAAGAATCTTAGGCAAATTTTGGCGTGGGATCGAATTCGTACCTTGTGGAGAGGGCTGATCTTCTTCCGATCTGAAGTCCATGATGCGCAGCGTGTCAAAAAAAATTAGAGTCGTCGTGATCGGACTTTCCTCGATAATTTCCCTCAATCAAGACAATGACAAAAGTCGTACTCGAAATTCGAGGACCAATCCAAAAATCTGTAGTTCGAGACTTCACGCCAGCATTATTTTTCGAAATGCAATATTTTGTCGTCTCGAATCTCACTCGTTATAATCGTGTAGGATTCCTTGGAGCTGGAAAATGGAACACTTGCATTGAAAAAAGTCAAAGAAGCTCACCATTATCTTTCAGTATCACGCAAATGTATCTACTTAAGGGGGTCTTCACAATCTAATTATTTTGAGCTGTTGCTGTGGATACTTCTCAAGCGTTCAGTTCTTCTTGCTCAATGTGGTAAGCTTCTTCCTCGCAAAACTCTGGATGCTTCCTGTTCGAAAATCATAATCTCTGATCTTGTCAGCTACAGAGATCGAGCTACACAATTCAAAGACAACATCATGTTCAGGTTAGATACTTAGGTTAAGTAGAAAATCAATTGTTTAGCGCATCCTATCGCGATTCTTTGGAAAGAGAGATCCAGGAAAGAAATGCCACGATGACGATCATTCAAATTTGCTCTGATTGATTCACGAATTCATCGCTCTAGTGATGAAATGTTATTACACCTACGCAGCTAAAATGATGTCGAAGAAAGCTCAAGAGGAATTACCCTGTTTGAACAACGCCCAATGAATTCATTCCTTTATCGCGACATGGGTACCGGTGATCTCCAAGTCGTAAGTCGTCGACCTTACCATTTTCCAATGATGCTTAAAAATTTGGAGAGGGAGGGTAGACGCATCGTGATTCAAGTTAGGAAATATTTTGAACGTCTACGTTTCAGCTCTTTCATATTAATTTGTATCAAGTCCGAAAGAAATCCGCTCAATTACGAGCGCATATTTTTGCCCAAGTACAGAGCTCGCTGATACGTCATATACGCATGCTTACAAATAAGTTCTGTAATACGTTAAGTTCATGTGAAAGCTCTAATTTACCGACATTTATCATGAATTGATCTAAAACAAAACCAAACAATATTTTGAGAAAGTCACTCTAAACTGCTCTGCGTATTGGTAGACTAAACCACTGTACAAATTTCCGAAACAATTCGTTTAAAGCTATTCGAGTGATTTGGAGAGTAATGTAATGAGAATGAATTCGCACTATAGTTCAAATTACTCCAAGAGCTCGGAGGATCGCTTCAAGATTGTACACAGAGGTTCATTCGACCAATATTCGGGGCAGCTTCGAATTACTTTCACGAAATATCGTTTCGTTTCATTTTAAATCAATTTATGATGAATGTCGATAAAGTAGAGCTTCTCCTTGCCCTCAAGTGTATTTGGCTAATGCTAATCATGCGGATACATCAATGTAGAACAGCCATCCTAGCCGGTTGCAAAATTGGAGTTTGCGTTACTTCCAAGTACACTAATTTCTCTGATCTCTTTCGAATCTTTGTACTTATTTTAGATGCCCTTGAGATCTACGACTGGGCTGATAATTTTTCCCGATAAATCATCTTAGTTTTTCACGGCTATCATTGCGAACAATCATTTAAAATTGAGATGGAGTTGTCACAGTGCAAATCCTGGGCTTTTGAGTATACCTACACTACCAAAGATTCCGCGGCAAGAGTTTGAGAGCAGACGATATCAATGTTATCTTCGTACTAACGTTTATCCACGAAGATAAACTCTCAAAGTAACCATTTTTGGACCCTCCCATTCCCGTCCCTACAAGAAATCTCAGAGTATGATTCTATACGAGAGTGCATCCAGAGTATCGCGGAGAAAAGACTCATTAATATCCCTCTGAGTGCCGAATCGATTGTTTGAAACCTATTCACAGCGACAGATCAAAGTAAGTAAATGATGTGATCCCTCTTAAGTCGATGCATTTACGAGTAAAACTGAAATAATGATGTGCTTTTGCGATGTATTTCGAGTGAACTATTCAATTGTTTAGTTTCACGGAATTCTACAAGATTATTTCGAGTAAGATTCGAGACGTCAAAATATCGCAATTGGGGAAAAAATCCTCGCGTGAAGTCCCGAACTGCAGATTCATTGGATTGGTTCTGCAATTTCCTGTGCCATTTTCGTTATTGTCTTGGTTGAGGGAGATCATTTAGGAGAGTTTGATCACGACGGTTCCATCTCTTTTTGACTCGCTGTGCATCATGGACCTCGAATCGGGAGAGGATCGGTCACCTCCCAAGGTACGAATTTGATTCCACGAATAAAATGCCCAACTATTGTTTGAAAAATTTGAGTTTGATGAGATACATACAGTTTCGATAGTTTTTCTCTGCAATTCATAGCTCTCAGTATCCGAGCTAGTACTACCTGCCAATTGACGTCCATCAAACTTGCGGGTTATTTGATAGTATATTCGCCATTAGTCCCATGAGAATTCCATCATCCTTTGCTCAAATAGTCCATTGCAATAAATGAAGAAATATGCCTCCACTCCTTTGGATTTTTTTTCATTTTTGAACAAATAGTCATTCCAATCTTGACAGCAAACTAACAATTTCTCGTGACTGGACTCTTTAAACCGCTCTTTTGACCGTTCATTATGGTGAGAATACAGCCAGATTCCCGAAATGTGGTCCTCTTCTCAATATGTTTATTTCCTCATTGAAGAACTTCTACCACCTGGAATCTCATAATTGAGTTTGATTGATTGCAACTCCTATATTTTTATGGTGGATTGGCGAAGGAACGACCCTTTGTCAGGGTTACAGAAACACTGCGATAATTTCTGTGAAGAGGGTTATAGCCAGTTTATCGTCTTATCAAAACTAAATTTATTGCAGACGATCTCAAGGTATCTCTGAGTCCGTCGGACGAGCTATCGACAAATCATCACATCACTGCGCTTCAGTGTAACGCCGAGTCAAACCGTTATGAGGAATCAATAAATATAATTGTTCGACGGAGAGCGAGCGATGATTCCACTCGAGTTGGTATTTTGAATGGCCAGGATGATGTGAGAACGAATAACATTCAAGTCAATGCCGATTCCAAGCAGAGAAGCGATCAGCAGAATGCTGTATCTTCGCGTTCCTGTAAGACTGTCCATGAATCGGGAATTCAAGGAATTCATGATTGTTTATCTAAATGCCGGAAGAAAATATCAGATATAAAACGGCAAATGATTTTTGAAGAATTCTGGGGGAGCCCAAACCGCAGCAAAGAATATCATTGGATTATGAGGAGATAAGTGTGAGGAATTTTCAAAGACTGAATCATCTATTACGTCGAGAGATTCATGAAACTTCGAATAGTTTCGAAGCTCTGATTATATTGTCCGCCCTGGAGGTTCTTTGTTTTGTATCTCATATCATCATTTCAATCTTCAATGGTTCTGAGGAGAATTTTTTTGTAGAAATGGAACTACTTCATGGTAAACACGAGCAAGAATACATTGTATGGACCTGATGGAATAAGAGATCAATCACGAAAAATATTGCATTGGCTTCATGATTATATCATATTACTCTCTCAGTTGTTGGTTTGGCTCTTATCTCAACCTGATTAGATCTGACAGCTTGTAAGACAAGAAAGCTTGGGTTGGAGAATTTCAATCAGAAAAGTAACATATATATGTACATATATACAGATTATTCCAAAGATTTAGAACAGTCAATATCTGTGCGATATGCGGATTGAAGAACGTTGCCCAGTTTGCTATCGAATTCATGCGTATAAAAAAGCGAGTCAATCTTGAAAGGCCCGACTTGTCTCTATTCACATAAAGTTATATGATTCCATAATCGATTGGTCTGCTCCTTCCGAGACAAGCACAGGAGATCCAGAAAGCATCAAATTTTGAATTCGAAGCAGAACTATTGGATTTTGAGATTGTTTTTCGAGCCCAATTCAATATTTTCGGCATTGCAACTCACACGTGCGATTGATCAAATGCGGATGTTGATCGGGTATTCATAATCACGAGGAAACATTTGTGGAGGTTCTTACTTAATTTTATATGGCTCCCACTTATCGCCTGGACCAGGCTGATGACTATCATTCTGGATAAGAGAAATTAATGTATTTGTAGAATTGCTCCATTCTTAGACATTTTCGTTATGGTCGGGATATAGTTCTTCACTTCCCTAGAAATTCCACTGCATCAATTCAGAGATTCTCAACAATTGAGCAGATTTCCAATTAGTCAATTATATTGCATGATATTTCATTCTGAGATGAAGCGAAAGTGACGACCATCCGCCCATCATATACCTAATCACTCACAATTTACTCAAGAGATTCTAATAGCGGCATCCTGAGTCGCGAGTATCGTCTGCTACAGATGGAAGCTTCTTGCTCGCGGGTCTGAGATAGAAGCTTATAGCATTGGGTTAGGAGTTAGGCTTTCGTTGAATTCGGGTGCGAGATAGCAGGTTATGGAACGCGGGGAAAAGGTAGTATGTTGTTGACCCGTAACCGAGATAGGGTCATATAACTCCGCTCACGGAGATAGGATTTTGTTTCACTCAGCCGTCGAGTTGTAACACCTCGGGATTTCACCCTTCTCCCGAACTCTCGCATCCGTCCATCCTATGCGAATGGTTTTCTTCGAAGTGATGCTGTGAGCCAGCCTGGCTGAGAACGTCACGACCGCGATCTGTGTGCCTCTGAATGATGACCGGAGAGTCTTGACTAACACACTGTCCTTGTGTTTGTCTCCGATCATCTTCCCAATCGCATTCTTGACGTCTTCGGCGGTTGTTACATCGTCGATGTCGTGCACCTCCAGCGTTGTGTTGGTTGAGAGACGGCGAACGTCCCCGTCATCCTTGACAATTCCCTCGATTGCAGCCTTTACAGCTCCCGCGTCGGTGCCCTTCTGGAGCTCTATCAAGATGTGGCCATCGTTGGTCTTCCTGATTTTGCTAACTTTTGAACCAACTTCCTGGGCGTCTGCTCCTTGTTTCACCTTCCTGAGCATGTCAGCGTAGCTCGGGCCGTCCTGTTTGGTCTTGATGAGGACGGCA